>JAJLZJ010000048.1:0-116004 GCA_030572155.1 Suhomyces taliae | reverse complement strand
GTAAAATCCAACGTTGCCATCGTTGGGCCCCCGGTTCGATTCCGGGTTTGCGCATCTTTTTTGCATCCATTACTTTATACCCCTTGTAAATTGGTTATTTTATGGGTTGTCCTAATTTTTTGCTTTCCACTTTTACTCTAAAGTTCATTAATAAATAATTAAAATTAATAAATAATAAGCCATGGAAAATGCGAAAATATAAGACGCAAGTTGTTAAAAATTAAACTAAATCCATACTAATCAATGAATTACCACCCAGAATAATTTCTGATATTAATTAGCTATTTTTTTTGAAAATTTTAAATATTTAAATTAGAATATATTGATGGAGTATAATTATTATAAATTTAATTCAATTAAATATTTATCTTAATCATTTTCATTTCCTTACTCTATTTTTTTTTTTTTTTTTGGATGGGTTCATTTCTACAATGTTGGTTTCATTAATTATTTAATTGTTTCTTTCTATAATTTATTAGCTATATGTACATATTAATTTTAATTAATATTGATTAAAATTCACCCTTGACATTCAAATCATCGCTCTCTAAAACAGACTCCAAAATACCGGCGGATGCAGCGACTAAACCCAAAAATGGTCTGGATGGATCCAAGACCTTTGATAAATATTCTGGATGGTATTGAGTACCACAGAAAAATTTATGACCTTCTAATTCGAAAACTTCCATTCTGGCTTCGGAATTATCCTTACCAATGAATTTCAAACCCTTAGATTCGATTTCCTTGATCAATTTAGGGTTAACTTCATATCTGTGTCTATGTCTTTCTAAAACGTGATCAGCACCACCGTATAATTGTCTTAACTTAGACCATTCAGTGTTGTCACCGAATTTAGTGGAGTGAATACCTAATCTCATAGTACCACCAAGCTTAACTTGATCAACATCTGGCATGTAAACAACAGAAGCGGTTTCTTCATCAACATTTGGATCAAATTCCATAGAAGTAGAGTTCTTGTGACCTAAGATATCACGAACAAATTCAATAACAGCAATTTGTAAACCTAAACAAACACCCAAGTAAGGGACATTGTTTTCTCTAGCGTATTTAGCAGCAGCAACCATACCTTCAATACCACGGCTACCGAAACCACCTGGAACCAAGATACCATCGGCTTGACAAACAAAGTGCCATGCCTTATGATATTGAGATAATGATTCTTTCTTTGTTTCTTCTTCTAAATCAGTAGATTCAACCCATTCAATCTTTAATCTACGGTTACATCTCATAGAAGAATGTTCCAAAGCCTTAATAACGGATAAGTAAGAATCCTTTAAGTGGGTATACTTACCAACCAATGCAATAGTAACGGTTTCAAATGATTTGTCATGTTGACTAGTCAAATGTCTCCATTTAGTTAATAAACGATCACCTCTAACAATAGCTTCATTAGAGATATCATTAATGTTAAGTTTTTTACTTAAAAACTTCATGATCTTTTGTTCCTTTAATAATAATGGAACGTGATAAGTAGAGTTAACATCATGAACATTAATAACTTGATCTGGACCAACATGACAGAACATACTGATCTTTTCAATGGTAGAAACTTCCAAAGTATCTTGACATCTACAAGCAATCATATCAGGACTTAAACCTAAAGATCTTAAATCCTTAATAGCAGCTTGAGTTGGCTTAGTCTTTTGTTCACCATGAATAACAGGAACTAAAGAAACATGAATTAAAGCGAAGTTTTCAGTACCAACTCTGAATTGAAATTGTCTCAAAGCTTCAACGAATGGAGCAGATTCAATATCACCAACGGTACCACCTAATTCAATGATACAAACTTCAGGTTCTAAACCAGAGTCATCAACAGGAATTTTGGCAACACGTTCAATCCAATCTTGAATAGCACCAGTAACATGAGGAACAACTTGAACGGTTTTACCTAAGTAATCACCATTTCTTTCCTTTTCAATAACATGAGAATAAATCTTACCAGTAGTGATATTATGGTTTTTGGTTAAAGTAATGTTTAAGTATCTTTCATAGTTACCTAAATCTAAATCGACTTCACCACCATCATTTAAAACGAAACATTCACCATGTTCCAAAGGAGACATAGTACCAGCATCGATGTTCATGTATGGATCGATCTTAATAGAGGTAACTCTTAAACCTAAGGTTTTGAATAATAAACCAGTAGATGATGCTAAAACACCCTTACCAATACCGGAAATAACACCTCCTGAAACAACGACGTACTTCATTTCTGATAAGTCTTCTTTTTGTTCTTTATAATTGATTGATGAATAATAGGCAAATACAAATTACAGTGATCTTTTTTTCTTATTTTAAAAAGATCGAACTATGTATAGATATGCCCGGTTAAACGTGTGGTTTAAGCGGGAAGAAAGAAGGTTCAGACCAACGGTTGACGAATTTAGTCTCCTTTTATAGAAAAAAAAAATTGTGCGATGAGCGCGCGCGCCATCGGGCCTTGACTTCCAGAATGGGAAGTGTGCGTAGAATGAGATGAGATGGGGGAGGGTTTTTTTTAAGGTGGTGGCAAAAGAAATTACTAGTCTCTTTCTCATGCTCATGAGCTTTATACTAAACCAAGGTGGAACTGAAAAGAAAAGAAGAAATATATAGGGAGAGTGAGAAAAAAAAATTTGTGACACATCAATTAGTGACCCGTCATTTTTATTATCTACCTATTTGTGTGTATATTCTGTGGGGTAACACTTTTCAATCAGTGAAAAATTTGGTAGGCGTTTTTACGAATAACTTTACGGTGATAGATCTATCACCCTGTATTAGTCAATGTAACATTAGCATTATTATTCTATTTCTATTATATTTCAAGATGGTGTATTCCCCACTTTTCTCATTTGCTCACTCTCTACCCTCTTCGCGTTCCATTACAATACATCACTACAATTGTATTAGTAAGATCACCTCCTATTACATGTCATACATTACCCACTGTACTGAGTCACTCTGACTGTACATGAGTCTTTGTAACCTTAATAATTATCTAGTAAATGGTGAATCGTAAATCCCAAATCTTTACCGCCCTATGTTTGCTAGAATATACATCTCAGACTATTGGTTGTGAAGTGTAAGATACCTGTCTAGCAGTAAGTAAGTAGTTGATCTTTGCCGTTCATCGAACTTTGTCACCTCCATATTAGATATGAAAGAAAAACATTTGGCAGTAACTACAGTAAGGTAAATTATTAGTATTACCAGGATCACCAGTATCACCATTTAAAGCAGATGAGTAATCTTATTTTCTGGGGTTCTGTCAAATGATGTATTATTTGCTATTTTATTGACAATTTGTCATATAAATTCTATTCTCTTTGGGTTAAAGTGAATATGGCTCTGAATTAAATGGTAGTTGTGTTCTATAATATTTGGTAATGTTCTAGTGTGATTCGTAATATTTTACCTTATGACCCAGATAGCAAAAGTATACCATTGAAGGCCATGTAATCAAGTGATTCATAGTAATTATATGATTCCTGGACCATTGGACTCCATGATTAAATTCTCTTGATACTGGAAAGTTCTAATTGAACCTTAATTTCCCTTCTTGGTCAATTTAGACTATCTTAACACCCCCGATCTCATTATCTTCATTCATCAATATTTGGGCCCTGCCCTTCTTTATCAAAACGTCCTTCAAAACCTTAATCAACAATTCTTCGTCCATATATTTAAGATTATCTGGAATACCGGTATCTTCCAGCTTGGTCAACTCGTAAATCGTAAGAATAGTACCCAATTGGCCCGAATTGTCCACAAACAGGTACAACATATCGCTCCATTCGTTCAATGATCTCCAGTAAATGAAGACTCCCAAGCTGGGGTTCTTGGGGTTGATATACTCGGCCTTATGTGATTTCTGAACTAGGTGATTGATGATTTCGGCCCTGAATTCATCACTAGCGGCTCTCAGGATATCCTTATTATCGAATATAGATGGCAAAGACTCCAAATCAAGCGATTGATACTGGGAGTACCGCGGTATTCCTGCTATTGATATAGATGTAATTCTATAATGTTCACAGTACTCCAAGATGATCTGGGACCACGATTCCAACTGGTGCTGGGCTATAGTGACATTGGGCTGTTTGGTGTATAGTGGAGGGAACGAATGGATTTTGGGGAACTCGAACTTGGTTGTCATTGTATTTGGTGACCAGTGGTAGTTGTGATGGAAACAGATGGCCTTTAGGAGAAGTAGAAGGCTCGATCAGTCAATGATTGGACCCTAATATCCTCTATATGCTATAGTGGTGGTAGTACGTATTAGTATGACTCCTCGCTTAAAGTCACACTTTTCTCGCTAAATACAGTGAGGTCACCACTACTCCTAGGGCCGCTCTACCACCAACTGTACCACAAGCTAGGGAGAAAATATAGTGGCCCATTTTTTTCACTTGCCCTGGGGTTGCACCGCCCATTTTTGACATTATAACCCACTATATACCATTATAGCCATATAGTACTGCTTTTACACTACAGGTTAAACAACCGACTGACTTGTCATATCAGTAAGAGTTTTTGTTCAATAGTTTTATATATATTGTGATGTGTAAATTATTCTTATAAACAGGTTACAAAAATCATTTAAGCTTCAGCCATGTCTCTCAAACGACGGATAGTAGATCTGACAGTGGCAGCAGCGGCAGTAGAAACAGTGTAAGCACCACCAGCAACGGTCTTGTTACAGGACTTACAGTTCCAGATACCAGCAGCACCTCTTTGAACAGTTCTCTTACCACAGAAAGAACAGTCGTATTTGGCGTGTTGTTGGACTTCCAACTTCTTGGTTTGTCTTCTCAAGGAAGAACCATATCTGACACCGAATTTACCGGTAATACCAACCTTCTTAGTTCTCTTAGTCCTGAATATAGTTAGTAATGTGTTACACACAAGTAAAACTGTAAATGCTTGAAAAGCTTTTCAGTGAGATAGAATGACAAAATGGCTAGTAGAACAAATGCCCACACAATCACACACAAACTAGACATAGTTGACCCAACTGGAATGATGATAGTACTGATGATGCTTATTACTATGATCGTTATTACTATGCTTTCTGTTTGATACAACTGTCCATAGTGTTCTTTGATTAGTTGCCTTCACTTTTTTTTCAATTCAATGCCATCTCAAAGGTATTTGTCCAATAAAACAGTTATTTGAGTATTTCCATCAGTTCAGACGATTGCTTTTGTTTCGATATTCATTTGGTTCATATTCTGGTATTCAGTGCTTGTTCATCGTTCATTCCATTATCATTCTATCTATCCTTTTAGTCTCAACATACATTTCTATTAGTTACTGAAGTAATATCAAAAGAAGAGAATCTTGATAAATTTTATCGTTTTTTTCAGTATGGGAGGAGAGCTGGCAGCGTGCGACCACAATGTGCACACCGCAGTCACTAACTATGGGACTTTCGCACTAACAAGTCGTCGGCTGGGTGAAAATTTTTCTAGCAACATACAGGTACTGAAATTGTGCACGTGAGAATATTTCGAATCCAGGGCTTCAGCCCTCTATCTCACAAGGGCAGTGTCCCAAGTAATTAACTATCTATGTACACTATTAGGAGCTCAGCGGTTAACTAGTTGGAACTCCCCATATACACAGTATACTTATGTCTAGCCACTATTTCTACGAGAATAGCTCGTTCTTACGTTGTGTAAAGCAACAAAACAACGGTACGGACTTGATTGTAGGGCAATTTCACTTCCCCTAGTTGTCTAATTAACTAACTAACTTAAAAGGCATATCTTCAGATAGTTGCGAAGTAAAGCTGGTGAGTGGTGAACGGGCACAAATTCATAACCCTATGAACTTATCGCCTGCTATAGTTAATGACTTGGACATACCCACTAAAAGAACACCGCCTTTCCGTCCAAAACTACTGCGGTTGGGTGGAACCCGTTCCATAATGGAAATAACCAACTTGGTGACTCCATCTCCTAACACTATACTCAAACATGGTAAAACCTTTTCCCAGTACTATCTACCATCTTCACCACCAACATCTACGATGATAAAGGCGATAGAATCAGGAACAGTTTCGCTTCCTCTTATTGTAAAGTCTAATATACCTATTCCTACTTCTGGAAGCACTGTTCAGAAGCAATCAGTAGCTACTGAAACACCCTCACCGTTACCCTCAGTTGCAAATATTATTTCAATGGTTGCACAGGACAAAGTGCCAAATTTCGCACCCATTAATCCATTAACTAAGTACACACCACAACAGATAAGAGAATACGAATTGTACCATATGGATTACATATGTGGAGTAGTTACCTTCAGGTCTACTGCGTGCAAGAGAAACCTTACTTGTAAGAGTCACCCACTTGAGCAGAAAAGGTTGGTTGTTCGTACCAAACCATTTGATGAGCTATTACATGAGGAACATTTCAAAGCAAGAGATGTAGCCAAGAAAAGAAAGTTGTACAAACAGATACACCTAGATAAGATGCGATATGAACTGCAGCAAAATTTATTGAACAAGGAAAACGAACCCTCTAGTGGAAGTATAGTAGAAGGACCGAATCTTAACAAAGAGTTGCGTGATATCCTCAATAAGAATGAGTTGGGCAAACTCAACAGATATAACAATAATGTGTTTCTGTCTACTCCCAAAGTATCAGTCAAGAGTCAACTGCTACTTAATATTGCTCCTTTAAGGATACAAAAAAGATTATTGGGAGCAAAAGGAACTCCTGATGAGTCTACCACAACCTATTCCCTGACAGAAATCGAAAGTAATCATGGTAGACTTGAAGGTTTTCCGAACTACAGATATTGTCCTTCAAGTGTTGTTGAAGATAAAGCTGAGGTAGAGGAATTTTTGGAGGAATTGAATGGGTTATTGCCAATTGATAAAAAGGGTAAGACTGTAGATCAGATTTTTAAAATGCTCAAAAGAGTTTCAAATACAAAAATGTCCAAGAAAGATCTATATATCCATAGTCTTTCACGTACTACTGCTGTAAACGTCACTCAAACAGTGGCCTTCTTGCACTATAGACTAAAGGATTATTCCCAAGAGCAAGAGTAAGAGTGACAACCACTTAAAATACGCCAATGTCCTATGAACCAACAAGCTTACGAATTTATGAACGAATTATTTGATAAACAATCAGACATACAATTGCTATATAATTATTGCTAGAATAGTATTTAAAAGGATTGGATTATGAATTAAAATGGAAAAAAATGGATATGGGTTGATGGGATAGTTTGACCTTTTATGCAATCTATTACCGAAACCCTTTTATGCAATTTAAATATTTTTGTAAAGGAACAGACTTACCTAACGCCTTGGAAAGAGTTCTGGCTCTTCCATCTCTGCGTCTTCATCTTCATTGATTACTGGGATAGACTGTTCCCCATTTGGAAATACTGCTGGTTGAACTATATGAGGAGCATTTTGAGGATTTCTTGATAATTGATCTTGAGTTTGACTTCTTTGAAGTAATTCATTTTGACGTTCTAATGAACGATGTTGATGATGCTGTCTTATTAATCTTTGGAAATGCTCTCTCATATCATCAGGAGCCATTCTACCACCATTAATTTCGCTGAATATTTCTCTATTAATATCTTGAATTTCTGTATTTTGAAGGACATTTTGCTGTAGTAAACCTAATCCAGCACCTCTTGCCCAAATATTCATTTCTTCTTCATCCATTTCTGCTCCTCCATTCATAAATCTTCTTCTTCTTTCTTGGAATAATGCTTGAATATCACCTTGATCTATTTGATAGGCTCTTTCTTCCATAGCTTGAATTAAATGATTTCTTAATTGGTTAACACCATGACCAGAGAATACACAGAATGAGTTTCTTTGTGCTTCAGTGAAATCTGGAGGTGGATCACGACAATATTGAGTGATCTCTCCTCTTAAAAATGCAGTGATACCAGTTAATGATAAATGAGTTAATTTTGGACAATTCTTAAGTAACAAATAAATTGGTCCAACAGTTAAATTGGTACAGTAAGATAAATGGACTCTTTCTAAACAATCTTGTTCACCACGACGTCTCACCAATTCTATAATACCATTATCGGTAACGAGACTGCATTTAACTAAACCAATTCTTCTTAATTTTGGTAAATTTGCTAATTCAACTAAAGTCCAATCAGTAAGTTGTAAACAACATGCTAAATCAATGTATTGAATACGATGACAAGATCTTACTAATGATGCAACTCCAAAATCAGTGATTAACACACAATGACCCAAATGAATGTAATGTAAACTTCTTCCTAATTGACTTAAAGCTCTTAAGGAAGCATCTGTTATTTGCATACATTTGGATAATACCACATTTCTTAATCTTGGAGCACAAACGACCAATTTTTCAACTAATTTATCAGTGATTGCATTACAACCAGTTATATCAATGATTCTAAGTTTTTCAAGATAAAATTCATTTGGTAATAATTCGAATAATTTATCAGTGATACCAGGAGCATTACTAATTCTGAATTCTCTGAGCTGGGATAAATCTAAAAATATAGATTTCATGTACTTATCAGTAACATTTGGACAGTTATGCAAATCAATTTCAACTAAAGAAACACAGTTTTCATACATTTTCAAAATGCATTTATCTGTGATATTATTACTATTGTTAAATTTAACTCTCTTGAGCATTGGACATGATTCAAGTAAATTTATAATTGCTTCTTCTGAAACATTACCACACCCTGGGGCGTAAAGGCCCTGTAATCTAGTACAGTTTGTAGCCAATGCATTAATAATGTCATCATGAATATCGGTGACACCAGTCAAATCTATGGATTGTAACTTACGACAATTTTGTAATACTTGTGTAATTGGAACATGAGTAAGTTTGGTACAATTAACCAAAGTTAATCTTTCAAGTTTTGGACAACCAATAAATAATGATAATAAATCATCATCTACTAACTTTGTCATGAATGATAAGTTTAATCTTTTTATGAATAATCGATAATCCCAATGAGTTTGATCTCTTGGTAACATCATGATTTCTTTTATTTTCTTAAAGGAGGTATCATTTTGCATATTAGGACGGAACCAAAGTATTTCAATAATAAGGTCAGCAAATTCCTTACAAACAGTAAGTAAGGAGAATAAATCTTTTCTATCTAAATGATGAAAGATTTGAAGCAAGACTTCGGTAGGTAATCTTAATAGGGAATTATGGTCCATAATATGAGGACTAGGTTGCAGTATATCAGACATTCTTCGCTGTTTCATGATAGATTCCTTCAACTCTTTGTAATCATTGAATTCATTATCCATATAAAACTCAGGTTCTTTGTTATAGTATTGATGATTCCCGTAATAATGATTCTGCATTTGTGGATGATTGGTATGTTTGTGATGGGAGTTGTTGGAGTCTTCACTATTGGGAGAGCTCATTTAGGAAAAAGGGGAAAGAGAATTATGTATAAAAGGTAACTTAACTAAGTTCTTTCGATACTTTGATTAGTCAGTTACTCTTGTCTTTTTCTGTATGTAATCAAGGATAAAAGTATATCGCGTCTTTTAAAAAGATGATTACCAAGACCCTATTCAAACGATAAAAAAAAAGGGATGATGAAATGAAGCTAAAATAAGGGAACCCACTAATTTTTTGGTAATAATGCCTAGTTTATGATCTTGAGAAAGTCGTTGGAAGTGACTTCTAGTTGAACCGCCTGGATAATACTTTCAATAAAAAAAATTGGTTGATATTGTTTTGTGAACCAGGTAGAGAGCCAGCCAGCAACGTAATCACAGATCGACTTTAAAAGTAAGTAAGGGTTTTAAAAAAGGGGATCAATAGATATGATTGGAAGATCCTGGTAGTGAATCCGAGGATCTGACTTAGTTTGGGATGATAAGGACTTTTGTATGCTAATAAAGACTGATACACCAATGGAACTTTTTGGTTATCGTATTGTAACAAGAGTTGTGGTTTACGCCATCAACGGTGATTTGGGGCGGTATGTGCAGGAATGTGATTGTACCTGGTCGGGCAGGTGAAATGCGGCAAAAACAGTTACACACACACACCTCGTAAAAAGGGACAATAGGGATCTTAGAGGGAATAAAAAATGAGTAAAATAAGTAGAGAGTGAAATAGAGGGTCTAGGATGTTTAGGTTTCTGTTGTTATGTATTCTGGTGTCTATAGTGGTGGTTGGTGGTGGGTTTGGTACTGAAACTCCATGGAATTATCACCAAGTGTCCGAGCCCTAAACGTGAAACTCAGGTGAGTGGTGAGTATTGGCGATATTAGTGATGGGTTACGTAACACCACCAAAAAGGACCCCTACACACACCACCACCGCCAATGAATGACGATGCTTGGTCATCATTCCATCACCTGAGTCAGATGCCTTGCATGCACATATATTGTGTCAAGGTCATCTGACCTGTCTGGCTTCTATGGAACCTTATCTACACTTGATCCACCCTGATATGCTCGTTTGGGCTGGTATATAGAAAAGACGACGTTCTTGGACCTTCTGGTTCCTATGGGTAAGGTGAATCACGTAAACATATGGCTAGATATCATTAACCACTATTTACGGCCGAGACAGTGAACAGTACCCTACTGGCTAGAGAATGTGTGTTTGTAGACCTAGCTGGGGCTTAGTCCTAAATCTGCTATTGTCTGTGGTGATAATGCCAATTGTTCTTGGTAGTTCACAGGGAAATCTGATTTCCCAAAGTGTGCATAATTGTAGAAATTCTTCAAAATACAGAAAAATATGAAGATCTACCCCAATGAAAGTATTGTGAAGAAAAGCCATAGTGCAATAGTAAATAATACCAATTGACGAGCGAAACTGTAGTAAAACAACCACTTACAGCAACAGAACCATTTGGGAGATTTTCTACTGTTTAATTTTGGTTATTTCTCGAAATTGCGCTTTTCCTATTACTGTTAATCCCATCCCAACTTTCTCCTAAACATCGCATTGTCTTTCCATTTAGTAACTTCTTCGCACTAATCATCAATATTGACAAAGACAAAGAGATCCCATCACCACCCACCATGAGCACGTTGACCGACTATATCCTGTTCTTGGTGCTAGCAGTGAACTACCAGGATGGAGCTAAGCTCAAGAAATGTATCACCATCAGTCCTGGAGGTCAAGAAGGAGCCATTCGAGCCAAGTTTCCCGAACCAAATGAGTTTGACTTGTATCAAGCGCCTGATAAGTTTAGAGGTGTGATTAAATCCCATATAAGATTAATGAAAGCCGTTTATGTGGAGAAAAGCATTGATCAAGCATTTATAGAGTTGGACGATTTGGTCAACCATTTGATACGAGCTGGGGATTCCCAAACTAACTGGATTAATGGTCCATTGATGAGTTCCATGTTTGAATTGATGGCCGTTTACAAAGTCCGTGAACAAAGACATCCTGAAGAAATAGCCACCTTAGAGTTCCAAGATTTGGAAGATGGCGAACCTAAAGTATCTGCATTGGAACAATTGGCAAATACAGCCAATAAAGCGTTCAAATTATCATTAAATGATAAGAATTTGGAGTTAAATCTAAGTAAAAGAAGTGATATCTATTTCTTTTTGTCAATTTTAATCAAGATATATTTCAAAATGAACAAGCTTGAATTAGCAAAATCAATTGAGAAGGCATTGAAGGGAACCAGATTCCAATTACCTGATATAAAGAGTTCGATCAATAATAAAAAATCAGGAGTGGTTTATCTTTACTATAGTTCATTATTATCACTTGATGAATCTGATTTCAAAGCCAGTGAACAAAAATTAGAAGAAGCCTTAGATATTTTGAGAGATTATCCAGCAAAAAACAAGCAAGTTGAACAAATATTACTTATTTTATTACCGCTTAAACTCTATAATAAGAGGGTTATGCCAGAAGCATTTTTGTGGGATGACTATCCTAATCTCAAGGTTATTTATCGTGATAATCTTTTCAAGGCAATTAATACAGGGAATTTAGCATTATTTGATTCGAAACTTGACCAATATCAAAATATTTTCCTCAAAAATCACTTATATCTACTTATAGAATTATTGAGACAACAGTGTTATCTCAATTTAGTCCGGAAGACCAGTTTAATTGTACAGGAATTGAACCCAAGTCCTCAAAATCATATTATACCATTCAATGCTTATCAAAAAGCAATTGAGGTGGCTAACAAAGTGTCGTCTCCTTCACAGGATGAAGTAGAAGGTATTCTAGCTACATTGATTGCAGGAGGAAAGATCAAGGGTTATTTGTCACATTCGAACAAATGTATAGTTTTGTCTAAAGCGGTTCCATTTCCCAGCTAAATAAGGAGATTGATAAGACTAATTGATATAAAGAGAATTATTCAACTATTAATTGGCCCAACTTCCAGCTAATCGTGGGTTGACCTATTGATTGAGTTCTACGGTACCATGGCTGAAAAGTGGACGAGGAGGCTGCTTTTAACAGATTTGCCTGACCCAACTTAAAGTTACCAGTTGCTCAATGTACTAGAGATTAAGCCTCATTGGTGGTACCACTTTTCATCGGTATATCTCCGACATTGCACTCAGAGCATAGAAAATTGCAACATTGATGATGTCAAGTATGTACAGGCTCGGAAGTTCAAGAATCAAGAGTCACAAGGTTTTAGGGCCCAAGCGTCAAGAGTCAGGAGTCAAGAATCGAGAGGTATCGGCTTAGGAGACTCGGGTAATTAGGTCTGTCGTGGTACAGAGTACGGATACGAGGACTAGATGTATAGGATAGGGGAGGGGAGGGGAGAGGATAGGAAAGGGACCCTGCTTGCACTACACAAGAGGAGTTTCCAGTATAAGCCATCACATTGACGAACTAGGACAACACCTCTAAGCTAAGTTCTCCATACATAACACCCACATACCTCTCATACGGCTATGCGGAACCGAACCGATCTCACTATAGGCTAATTATTTTCAAAACAAAAGAGAAAAATGCCTATATATTGGAATTGGTTTGGTGTTGGTACAAGTACAAACTGGAGGGTATACAAGTACCACAGTACCACAGTACCACAGTATCACAGTACCTACTATGGTCCAAGCACTTAGCGACTCCAGCAGTTTACCATTTTTCAATAAATAGCGAGGGGGTTTGAAGTATGTATGGCTGGGTAGGCGAGACCGCGTTTGCGTTTCCTGTGCGTTTTTGGCATTTTTGCGTTCCTCGTTTGTCGGCGGAGCCAATTGTTTCGGCGGGTACAGACCCAAAATAGATCCAGTGGGTTTAGTGGTAATGTATAGTAGTTAGTTGGCCTTAACCCCCAATTCCAATTGTAATTCCAACATTCCCCAAACTCACATTTAATGTAGTAAATAGAGAGATAGAAAAAAAAAAAACAAACTGTTCACTAAGTTTACTAGCCACAGACCATTGTTAGGCTCTGCTAATGATCGCCTTAATACACCAAACTAAAAAACCGTAAATAGCATAGTATAATATAAATAGGGGGTCTGAGCCATTTCCGATGATTCCGGCAAAAACCTGCCAATTCTGTCGCTAGAGAACAGTGGCAAACACACACTAAAACAACTGATACCCCCGCGGGCAACAAACACAGTAAGGTGAGGGAAATATAGCAAAAAAAAAAAAAAAAAAAAAAAGGACGTCCCGGCTCCCGCTACGTCGCTACTCCTGCTGCGCCAAATACCGCCCCCGAAAAATAGGAGTTACCGAGACAGAGCGAGAGAATGAACGACCGAGCGAGAATTTCAATCACAAGAACATTTTTATTATTAGCATTTTTTTTTTTCCACATCCAGTCCCACTATATAATTTTTCTTTTGTTAGTAGCGTACCTTTTTTTTCCACTGACCCAACTGACCCACTCACCCTATACTCCAGCTTACGTAACCCGCCAACACGACAGATTCCATAACCTCAACCTCAACCTCCAGAGAACTCCAGTTGTAGACACGAAAAATTCTAAATTCTAAAACTAGCAGAATTTGTATATCATTATTTTATTTTTGATTGTTTTAAAAAACCCATTTTAACATTTAACCACATCAACGACAAAATAGGAATCCAATCCAGTCTAAGTCTAATCCAGTCCAATACAATCCAGTCCAATACAATACAATACAATCCAATCCAAACCATCCAAACCATCCAAACCATCCAAACCATCCAAACCTCCTATCGACTTGTTAGTCAGTACCAAAAAACTCAATTTTAGTCAGATTTGATTTATCGTGGTTTTTTTTTTTCTTTTAATATTATCTACTTTTTTAATTCTTTTTTTATTATACCAACCAACTTTTTAATATCGGAGGAATCCATGATCTGATGGTCATTTTCTTCAATTAAAACAAACATAACCTTTCAAAGATATAAAGAAAGAAGATACTATCACTAATCCTATCAATCCCCATCAATCCTTTGAATCAATCAATCCTATTCTATCAATTCTTTTTGTCTCTAACCACCTTTTACGGCAAACATCAGGATGAATAATAATAGTAATACTAATTATTCAAATCCTTCTCCTCCTTCCATATATCTAACACCTTCAAATGAGTCTTCTGTCAGTAGATCAAGAAGTAGAGCTGGTACTTTACCCTCTTCATTTTTATCATCCAATCCTGGCGGCTCATTGAATGGTTCTACTGCTTCAACTCAAAATTCTCCATTAGTTACCGGCCAAACTTATGATGGTTCAGGTATGACTACTTTGGATTCTTTTTCATTGGGTTTGTCTGCTACCGCAAACTCCACCAATGCAATTGATATCCCCAATGGAACTGGTTCTTCTGTTGGAAGTGGTGGAAGTTCTGCGGTTAGAAGAATGAGATCAGGTTCTTTCTTTTCAACTAATTCAATTTGGAATGATGATATTATTCATTCTCCTAGTCAAAATGCTACTCTTGTGGATAATGCTAGTTTGCATTCTTTTGAAAATTCTAACTTTAATGCTGCTGCTGCTTCTAATAATAGTAGTAGTAGTTCCACTTTTTTAAGTCCTAATTTAACTGCTCAAACATCTGGTCAACAAAATCAATCAAATAATGGCATCAATGGAAATCCTCCTCCTTCTACTTCTTCTAATCAAAGAAATAGATCTTATACTACAACTGCCGCTGCCAATGTTTTACCAGTTTCTAATTATAATAATATGGATTCATTTCAACCTTCAAGAATGTCAACTTCTCCTTTTGTTAATGCATCAAACAAAACTAATGATATGAACTCTTTATTGGATAATTTGATGTTAAATATGACCAATAATGTCGGTTCTTCCAATAATCAACCTAGACTTAGATCTCAAACCTTCTCTGGTCCTGCTCCAACCATTTCTGAGGGTTCGATCCAACAGCCATTTTTATCTCAAGGCATGTATCAAAATGAGCATAATTCTATAATACAACAGCAGCAACAACAACAACAACAGCAACAACAACAACAACAGCAACAGCAACAACATCATCAACAACATCATCAACAACAACAACTCAACCAACAACCCCTTTCAAATATTCCTCAAAACCAACTGCCTCAGCATTATCCTTCCCAAGGTGTTACCCAACCAAGTCTCTTTGATGACTTTGATTTTTCACGTTTAGTTATCACCACTAACTTTGAAAATCCAAACTTGGGTCCAACAAAGTTCCTTTTGTATGACAATTTACCTCAATTCATTGATTCATTAAAATTATACCAAATCCTTAATAATTCATTAGGAGCTCGCAGATCTTTGGGAAGTGTTAGAAGTATTAGAATTGCAACTACTACTACTTCTAAATTGGCATTGGTTGAATGTACATCAGTGGAAATTGCCATGACATTAAAAGCAAGCTTTAATCATTTGGAATTGGTTCCTGGAGTCATTTTATATGTTGCTTTCGCTAAACTTGTTGAAAATGATCCTCCTGTGGCCACTACCACTGCTGCTCCAGCATCTGCCACTCCATCAAGTGCTACCACTTCATCAACTACCAAGTCATCTAATAATGAATCTTCTAAGGTCACTCCAACTGATTTGTTACTGATTCAAGATAATCTTATTAGTACCATTAGCAAACTTATTGCTAGAGCTAATTGTATTGATCTTAATAAGATTATTTCTATTGTTAACAAATCTATCTCTTATTCCAATGATAATTATCAAAACAACTTTGGTCCATTACCAGATCCAATTCCATTACGTCAATTTGATTCTCCTAAATTAAGAGAATTAAGAAAGATTTTGGAGAATAATGAAAATGCTTTATCAAATGGTTCCATTTCTCCTACTTCAAATGATTCTGATGATGACACTACTAAGGTCATGAGTCAATTAGAACTTGAAGAATTGTGTCTCGCAATGTTGGATGAATTGCCAGAGCTTTGTTATGATTATCTTGGTAATACTATTGTTCAAAAGATCTTTACCTTAGTTGAATCTCCATTGATTAAATTGATGATGGTTAAAGAAATTGCTCCATTTTTAACTCAATTAAGTATCCATAAAAATGGTACTTGGGCCATTCAAAAAATCATTAATCTTAGTCATAAAGATTACCAACAAATGTATTTGATCGGTGCTAGTTTGAAACCATATGCTGTGAAATTATTCAATGATCAATTCGGTAATTATGTCTTGCAAGGATGTATTAAATTTGGTTCTCCATTTAATGATTTTATCTTTGAAACCATGTTAGATAATTTCTTGGAAATCAGTTTTGGTAGATTCGGTGCCAGATGTATTAGAACAATTTTAGAAACTGCTAATGATTCCAATATTATTACTAATGAACAAGTAATCTTGGTTGCTGGTTTAATTGTTGAATTTGCCAATGAATTGGTTGTTAATAATAATGGTTCTTTATTGATCACTTGGTTCTTGGATACCTTCAATGACAATGGATCTACTGTTGATGATAGATTCCAATTGGTTACTGAAAAGTTCTTGCCAAACCTTCTTAAATTATCTACTCATAAATTAGCCAATTTAACCATTCTTAAGATTTTGAATAATAGATCAGATTTGAATTCAAAGCAATTAATTATGGATAATATTTTTGGAAAATTTGAAGATAATTCTTTAGAAGATGAAGACAAAGAATCAGTTAGATTACCTTCAAGATTATTAGAATTAATTTTGACTGAAAATCCCGAAAATTCAGCTGGTCCTTTATTCATCTATAAGATTTTATCTAATCCATTATTATTGACTATTAACGATGGAAACAGTTCAGATCCAAATAGAAATTCAAGATATCAATCATTTATTGTTTCTCAAATTAGAAGAATATTACTTGAACTTAATATCAATAATCTTCAACCATATAAGAAATTAATGGATGAAGTTGGATTAAGTAGCAACAGATTAAATAGATCCACTTCTGTTGGTTCTAGAAGAAACAAGAGAAACATGAACGGTCGTGGTGGTAAAGGTAACCAAGGTAATTCCCCACAAGCCATGCATACTTATGCCAATGGACCAACCAATCTTGATTATCAATACAATCCTCAGTATCATCAACAAATGGGTCAACAATATCCTATGATGGTTCAACATAATCAAGGTATGGTACCAGGACAAGTTCCTGGTCAAGGACCAATTCAAGGACAAGGAAACTATAGTGGAGCCGGAGCACCTCCACTTAATGTTCAACCTCAACAATCTCAACTGCGTCAACAATTATATCAGCAGCAACAAGATTTTGCAGTCATGCAACAATTAGAACAATTGTCATTAAGTTCTGCAGCATTGGGGTACAATAGTAATCCAGGAACTCCTGGTGTTTCATCTAGTCATAGAAACCTGTTCCTCTAATCAACCTCGAGAACATTCACATTGCAATAATCGGTTAATTGGGTAATTGATTTTTATTTTTATTATTATTATTATTAATATTATTCTTTTATTCAATTAGGAGTTTGTTTTATTTTGGTGATTCAGTGGTTTAGTCATTCAATGCCTTGATTCGTTTGGAGTGTGAATCAAACTTGGGCTAAACTCTAATAATAACAACTCTTTCTAAGCAATTACGTTCTTGGTTTGTCTTTGGTTGATTGGAGAACTACAAAAGATAAAGAAAGAACATTTCAAGTTCGAAGAGCTTTGGTCTCTCTTTATGGCCGGGTGTCCGGTCACTTATGTTTAACGACCACCTTTGCCTCATGTTAGTTTGATTTATGTTTTTGTTATACTAAGATTATAAAGTTTTATATAAGGCGTCACTTAGTGACTAATAAATAATTGGTATTTATGATAAAGCAATTCAGTAGTATTAAGTTAAGTATTGGTGTTGTTGAAGTAAGTCACGTGATCAATCATTATCGGAAATATTTGTATCTCGAAACCTATCATTTTCATACGTAAAGTATCATTTTAAGATTTTTGGTGATACAAAAAACCATTCAAAGACTCGGAAGAGTCTCATTTAAGGTTTTATGGGGTTCTTGTGGGTTTAGGAGATATGGTTACATTTGTAATTGGTGGTCGGAACTCCGAATGTCACGTTTTAAGTCGGAAATAATTAAGAGTTCCAATTTATACAGAACTCCAATTAACCACATTGTAGACGATGGTAAAATCTTGGACCTAACCTAGAGTCATTATTAGTTTTACAAAGTCTCTTAGTTTATACTATTGTATATATTGTATATTTCCGTACCTTATTAATTAGAGTTTATTTCTTAGGTGACGCGGCTGACGCTGGTGGTCCCTTGATAAGACGAATACCACCAAAAGGTTGGGGAGACCCAAAGTCTACGAATACCCTCGGACTTCGGCTTCGGCCATACCGGACCTAACTGTCTCACTACCCATACCGATTCCTCATTCCTTGTGAATCACTATTTATAGCTGGTATTTTCCCGTCTTATACTACCAGTTACACGTCTTGGATCCCCAGACCAATTCAGATCTTTGATGACTAATCTGGTAGCTTAGTGCGAGTACCTTTTTCACTTTGTCATTTGGCACCCAAAATGACACGCACCTTTCTGTAAGTAAGTCTCAGTCTTAGTCTCAGTCTCAGTCTCACTGTCACTCGTAACAAAGTAACCAATAAGAACTGTCATAAGCATCGGAGAAGCACCCCCGATCGTGTCATCCCTGCAGTAATGGTTGCTTACAAACGCTTATCAACAACCATTTAATTTCTATTTTAACTCCGTTCCCATGGGGTAAATTTGGGGTGTGTCCTGGTTTCTGGAACCTTCTCGTCACCTTTATTGGGTCCACCTCCCACGTGACTTTGTCATCAAAAAAAATTTCATTTTAGTTATCACCACCTTTTAAATAAACTAAGAAAATTCCTTTGAATTAGAAAAAACCACATTTCAAATTCTGTCTTTTTGTTTCAACATTTTTTTAAAATAAAAATCCCAAACAATTTTACTCCCAACTATTTGCCGCCATGTCGTTTGTTAATATTTGTCGTGATAACACTGATCCTTTCTATCGGTACAAGATGCCTACCATTCAATCTAAGACTGAAGGTAGAGGTAATGGTATCAAAACCGCCATTCTTAATTTATCAGAAGTTGCCCGTGCTTTAGGTAGACCACCAGCTTACCTTGTTAAGTACTTTGGATCTGAATTAGGTGCCCAAACTTCTATTGATGAAAAACTCGACCGTTATTTAGTTAATGGTGCTCATGATAATGCTGAATTACAAGATTCTTTGGATGGTTTTATTAATAAGTTCATTCTTTGTGGTTCTTGTAAGAATCCTGAAACTGAAATTTTGGTTAAAGGTAAAGATACTTTGCATAGAGATTGTAAGGCCTGTGGTAAGGTTACTCATATTGATTTACAACATAAATTATCATCTTATATTTTAAAACATCCTCCAACTAATAAGAAGGGTAAAAAATCTGCTACTGCTACTGCTAATGTTGTTGGTGGTGGTAAATCCATTACTGATATTGCATCTGGTCAATCTAAACCAGCTGAAAATCAACCTGAAGAAAATGATGATGATGATTTCTTAACTAAAAAGATTAATGCTGAAGCTGCTCAATTAGCTAATGTTCAAGTTAAAGATGATGATTGGGCTGTGGATATGTCTGAAGAAGCTATTGCTGCTAGAGCCAGAGAATTAGAAGGTTTAGACATTAATGATGCTCAAACTAAATTTAATGAATTTGGTGAATGGATATTACAAGAATGTGATGGTGATAAAGATAGTTTACCATCTGATATTGAAATTTATAAAAAGATTATTGAATTAGATATTGCTGAAGATCCACAAACTGTTCAAGTCTTGGCTCAAGTCTTATTTGATGAAGATATACTAAACCAAATCGAACCTCACGTTGGTTTATTAGCCAAATTAATTGATGGTAAGCCATCATTTGAAGTTGCATTTTTAGGTGGTCTTGAAAGATTCGTTGGTTTAGAAAAGCCAGAATTAATCCCTGCCGTTCCAAAGATTTTACTTGCCCTCTACGATAAGGAAATCATCTCTGAAGAAGTCATTGTTGAATGGGGTAGTAAAGTCTCCAAGAAATACGTTCCAAAGGATGTTTGTAAAAAGGTCCGTAAGGCCGCCAAACCATTTATTAAGTGGTTAGAAGAAGCTGACGAAGAAAGTGATGATGAGGAATGATTACTAAAGAATTAAATTTTTATATGTAGATAATATACAATGTAAAGTACTAAGATCAAAAATATCTGAATGAGTAATTGTAGAAACTAAAACTCTTTCGTTAAAGGAGTGAGTTATCATAGTAGAAATTGGAACAATTCACAAACGTGTGAGATTGTTTGAAAAAGATATATGAACAATAGTTCTATGTGTATCTTTTAAAGAAAGTGTGGTCTTTGCTGGTCAGAAAAGATCATTGCTTCAATCTTACTTGCTTGACCTGACCTGGATTATGGCACTGTTTGTGCTCTTCATATTGCCTCCATAGGGGTACAATATACTTTTTAACTAATTTGTAACATAATGAGTTTTTATATTTGTATTTGTGATTGTGATTGTGATTGTGATTGTGATTGTGGTTGTGGTTGTGATTGTGGTTGTGGTTGTGGTTGTGGTTGTAGTTGTTTTATGTTTACTTCTTTTTGTTGTTGTTGTTGCTGTTCATGAAGTTCTGGAAGTTAGGCATGTTTGGCATGTTAGGCATATTAGGAGGCATTGGAGGCATATTTGGTAAATTTGGATTCTTTCCTTGCATGTTTTGCATATTTGGCATACCAGGTGGCATCATTCCCATAGGTGGCATACCTGGAGGCATACCTGGAGGCATCATACCCATTGGAGGGAAGCCTGGTGGTCCATTTCCAGAGCCACCGCTGGCAGCCATAATTTGTGCCATCAACTTTTGAGGGTTGAATTCTCCTCTTAACTTGTCTTGTTTACTGGTATAAGCAGTCCATGTGAATTCATCAAAACCATAATTGAAATAATCAGATATATCTGCACCTGGAGCTCTCCATGGTTTCTCCTTTAACACCTCGAGATCCAATTGGGTGATTGGTTTACCTTCATAATCAGCCACTGCATTCACATCAATGGTTGTTTTGCTGTCTCCTGAATCTTTGGTGATAATTGTGGTTGTTGGCTCTTCGGCATCTGGGTCTACTGTCTCATCTATAGCGTCAATTATTGGACCAGAAGTGTTGATTGTGGTGGTAGATGGTGGGGCGTTAGCGTCGTCACCAATGATAATATCAATATAATCGTCATCATCATCTTCTTCTTCATCGTCATCTTCTTCATCGTCGTCGTCTTCATTGTCTTCACCATCTTCTTGCTGTTGTTCCGGTTCTTCCTTTTCTTCAGACTTTTCTTCGTCTTTGGAATCGGTGGATTCCAATTTTTGTTTCTTTCTGGCTTGTTCTACTTCCTCATCATCGGACCCGTAGAGGTAGGCGTCTTCGTCGTCTTGATTGGACATGATAACGGTGTTGGTCAAGTTGAGACTGGATGGATTTTTGAAAATAGTGGGTGGTAATATACAGGAATGGATGCAATTAGTTAAGGGAAGCAAGAGAATCAATGGAATCAAAGAAGGGTACGGGAAATGAGGAGTAGGGTGACGCTTTTGTAGTTTAGCTATGCTTGGTGGAGAGTCGTTTTTGTTTTTGATGTTTTCTTTCAAGATTATCTGGTTTAACGTCTTTGTGTATAGATTTGTGAATTATAGATGAATGCAAAATTGTGATAATTACACATACAAAGCAGGCAAATATTGTTCTTAAAAGGTGAAAATCGTCTCTGATGTTGATTTAAATGTATAAGTGAATTATTAATTAATAATTGGTTTCTTTGGGGGTGAATTGTCCTCTAATTACTGAGAAATTATATCTATTATTGGTTATAATGACATAACCATGATAGGCTAATCGACATCTACTCAATTTCCATTATTCTTATAATACTTCATGATTCACATGGTTTACGTTTGGTTACCGATATCATTATTAATTTACATAAGTATACATTATAAAAATTATATCACATCTAAGGTGATTTCTTACTGTTTTTCTTCACTATTAGTGAAATATTTATAGTCAACTTATTAAATTGACTAACACAAAATTAAACTGAATTATTAACATATTATCATCAGTTATTTAATTCTTTTTTTACCTCTTTCGTCCTTAATTATTCACTTCCAACATCTTCTTCACCCATGTTTGTCTTCTGAACTTATTTCTGTAAACAATCTTTTCAATGATTGCAATCCATTCTTGTTTTTCATACTTGTTTTGAGCACCAAAATCAATGATTTCACCATTGGCAAACTTAATCTTGAAAGCATTGTCAACCAAAAAGACATCACTGAAGTTTCTGTAATTAACAGAAGAATTATTCATATTTTCCTTATCAACATAAATAACTTCAACCACTTTAGCCAAATTAATCTTGGCTCTAGTCTTATGACTAAATTCACTATGAGCAATTAATGAAGTACCTCTAAGCTTAAAGAATCTTCTCTTCCAAGTGTCGCAATCACCACCATCTTGGAATAAGTATCCTTCAAAGGTTTGACCCGATTCATCTTGTAAATCATCAATACTAT
Organism: Suhomyces taliae; assembly: GCA_030572155.1. Classification (NCBI taxonomy): domain Eukaryota; kingdom Fungi; phylum Ascomycota; class Pichiomycetes; order Serinales; family Debaryomycetaceae; genus Suhomyces; species Suhomyces taliae. The sequence continues at coordinate 93,013 of JAJLZJ010000048.1, read as the reverse complement.
CGTATGCTGATTTAATACTAGTAGGTAAAATTTCACGACTATCAGTTCTTGGAATGTAAAGCATCTTAACTTCAAGGTTACCAATAACATATGGCTTGGCATGTGCTATCTTACCATCAGAAGTGGTATAAGTTTCCCATTCATTGAAACAAGTAAGGTTATAGTTCTTGGCCTTACCAGTGATAGCCAGTTCATATTGTTCCAAATCAACGTAGCATCTACCAAAAGAACCATCTTGAGCAAATTTATTAGACCAAGAATCATTTGGTTCAACTGGAATAACCTTGGTGGTGGTAACAACATCCTTAGATCCAAACATTCTGCTGAATCTATTATTGGATCTGACCACTTTACGTTCTTTGATTTCTCTGTAACCACCCTTTGGTCTATCATAAGAGATCTTCATAGTAAGAATAAATTCTAAAGAATCTCCCACGATAAGTTCAAATTCTTTACCAATGACAATGTTGGTGCTGTTAATGCTATAAGTGGCAGTCTTGATACTGTGGACACCATTATCCAAAGTAAGAGAGAATTTACCATTATGTTTAGCAATATCAGGAAGATTCAAGCTCTTTAATCCAACAACTCTAAAGAAGAGTCTACCTCTTTCGCCTGGTGGGTGAGAAGGTTCTTGTTCAGGTTGGGTTTCAATGGTGATACCTTGAGTAACTTCTGGAGTTTCAACTGGAGTAGATTGTTCCTTTGGCTTGGTAGTGGTCTTGTTTGTAGCATCACCAAGCGGTTGTTTCTTTAATTCTCTAAGTTTACTATTAACCAAAGCATTGGCATGGCGAGGTTCTTCAATTGGTTCCATTTTTCTGGCAGGCTTCTTTGGACTTCTTGGAGTAACTGCTACAAGAGAATCGCCCCTCTTGACTAATCCCATAGGAGATCCAATCTTAATAACATTAGGCTTCTTAGGAGATGGAGATTGGTTCTTGGAAACTGTAAAGTTCTTGGATGGTGACATATTGCTGAGGTATTGGTACTTCATCTTGATTTCATCATCTAAGTCTTCAGGGAGTGATTCTTCTGGTGCTTCCTTTGGTGGAGTCTTGAAGATATCATGTTGATCTTGTTCATGTAAGCTCAATTTTTCATCAACAAATTCATCGTTCCCACTTTCTTCTTGTTCTTCAAGTGGATATGGTGGTTCTGAAACTTTGTTTTCCTTGAACTTCTCCTTATCTGGAGAATTGATCAATTCAGGATCTGGATCTGGGAATACTAATCCTCTAAGTGGAGTCTTTTGTTTGTTATGTATAACAGAACTGTTTCTAGAACTGATTTGAGAATTATTCTCAACCATACTGTCTTTACTACTGAAAATATCATAATCATGGAAGAATTGATCTTTAGAAAGTAAAGCTTCTGGTTTCTTGGATAATTCATTGGTCAAATGTGGCATAACTTCATCAGTATCCATTGAATCATTAATAATTGAAGCATGTTGTTGCAATTCATCAAATGATTGAGACGGTAAATTAACCACAGAATGTTTTTTGGAAGTTTGACCAATAAGTTTAACCTTAGAATATTCTTCTTGAGTAATTACCTTCTTAGCAGATAAAATTCTCTTAACATCATCTTTATCCATACTTGGTAAAGTCTTCATACCATTGGCCTTAATAGTAGGTGGTTCCTTAAGTACATCATCAAAAATATCATTATACATATCTCTTGGAGATAAGATTGAAGAAGACCGTTTAATTTCAAAGGATGGAACCTTAAATCTAGATTTTCTAGTTGGAGCAGGAAGTTTTTGTTTCAGAATACTTCTAACTCTCGTAGGTCTGGCCACTCTAAATTGAGGGTGAGAAATTGGTTGTGGCAGGAGGTTAGTTCTAGTAGTTCTAGCACCTGGTTGTGGTGGTTCAATAATCTTAGAATCATCAATATTAGTCAACACGTTCTTGGTACTTAATGGTGTAAAACTATTTCTATTACCAGTAACATCAGAATAATTAATGATAGAATTACCACGCTTTAAGAATTTGAAATGGTTTTCAAAACCTGAATCTTCAGAAATTTCTGGTAAGAAATCAGTAACATTTAAATCTTCAAAATCAGGACTAACAACTCTTCTAGACATAACATTAACTTCTTTGAATTTTTTAGGTTGTAAAGAAGAAGGAATCTTGGATCTTTCAGTCTTGAAAGTTTTAGGTTCTTCGGGTTCAGCCTTGGCTTCCTTAAAGAAATCATCTGCTCTTTTAGTTGGGTGCAGTTTGACTCTATCTTGAGAATGCCATATAGAAAGGAAATTGGTAGGAGTGGTATCTTTATCATGTTCAGCAGACAACATTTCTTCGTAAGAGTCGTGTTTGGTTCCAGTGATATCTTCAAATGAAGAGTATGTATTGGCTTCAATTGGTGGAAGAGTAATATCAGCATCAGGAGCGATATTGGAAGAATTGGCTAACACTTCTTCTCCTTCGCTTTCTTCCTTTGCTTCTCTTGGAATACTGACTTCTACGCTATCATCATCATTATTATTATGTTCTTGCTTTTCTTGAATTTCAGGCTCTGCCTTCAATGCTTCATGTTCTGATCCTTGCTCCTTTTCTTCCTCTTCTTCTTCAGTATCATCTTTCTTTAATGATGCTTCAATTTCTTTCTTGACTTGTTCTTGTTTGACTGGAGCTGGAACTTCAATTTCTTTCTTAATCGACTCTGGTTCTTCCTTTATTGGTTCTGGTTTAATGAATGAGATGTCAGATTCGGTTTCATCAAGGAAACTTTCTGTCTTCAATTTTTCAAAGTCAATCTTCTTATCTTGATTACTGTTGGTGGTCAAATCATTATTAGTGTAGTCATCATTATCTTCTCTATCACCATCATGACTGTCTTCCAATTTCCAGTCTTTATCCATTTGGAATCTAATAGACATTTTGGTGGAGTTTTGAGAATCGGCTGAAGTATTGGCTTCATCTTTTCTTTTCATACTTGAAGAGTTGCTCTTAATTTGTGGGTATACTGAGGAATTGTCACTTAGACTAGAATTCATAGATTCAATGCTTCTAACAACGGATTTCACCAATTTAACTGGCAGTTGTGACTTTTGAGAATCATGAACTTCCACTCTGGAAGCAGTATCCAAGATATGGTCCAGACCGGATCCTTCACTTTCATCTCTAGGAGGTGCTGGGGAAGCAAAAGCTTTGTGGATGTCGAAAGAACCTGGTAATGATGGCGCAAGTTCTTTCTTGACAGGACTGAGTTTGCTTGGAGATGGAGGAGCTAAAGTTGGGTATTCGTGTTTGATGTTTTCCTCGATCTTTACATTTGAATAGTCTGGTTCTTCCTTGACAAAAGGTTCTTGTTTTATAACCATATGTTGATGATCTTGTGGTTCTTCCTTCACCTTTATTTCCTTGGATGATTCTTCCTTTAGCTTTTCATGTAAATCATGAGCAGATGCACTGTTTAATAAATTCATAATTGATTTTTCAGTAGAATTATAAGATTTATCAAAAGAATCATGGAATTCTTCCTCACTTTCTTTCAAGTCTTGAATTCTGGTGGTAGAATTAGATTTCTTCATTGGAGGTGGTAAATTACTCTTATCATTAGTTAAAGGAATAATAAGATCAGCCATATTATCAGAAAATCCTTTAATACCATCATTTAATTCAGTACCTTTATTGGAGATTGAAGCATGTATAGATTCCAATGTTCTATTGGTATCTTTTAATGATTGTAATGAGGATTGAGAAGAACCTGAAGATCTTAAATGTACCTCAGATTGAGCCAAGGAATCAAGAGGATTCTCTATATCATCCAATTTAGGATTTTGTAGTGACAAAGACAAATAATGAATGTTTGAATCAGTTTTAAATTTGGTAGCATCGTTCAATTGACTAAGATGACCATCTAATTCGGCAAAAGATTTTGAACCATTTAAACGAGGAAGCTGTTGATTTCCCGTATTTGTAAGGAATAAATCTAATTTCTCGTTCAACGATAAATTACTATAATTGGTATGTTTTAATTTAATATCAGTCAATGTGGCTAAATCAACATCATCTTGATTAGAATTATTATCACCTCTTACGTTTCTTAACAAGTCTTGGAAAGAATTTGATGAATGTGGAGGAGGAGGTGGGGGTATAGAACCATCATCATCAGAAAATGGAGATTTTGAAGATAATTCTAATTCATTCCATTCAGAAATAGTAGGTTTTTCATCTGGAGTAGTTGGAGATTTATCATCATGATGAGTAGTATCAGCAGAATTATCTTTATAATGATGGATTTCTGGATTTGAATTAGTAAACACCACATTTTTCTTTGGAGAACCATTTGGAGTCTTTTTCATAATTGACTTACTTGGAGAAGTATTGGTATAAGTCATTGTTTGTTCATTTGATTGAGGATTGTTTAAATCAGTAGTAGAAGTCAATGGAGTAGCAAAAGAAAACTCATCTACTTTCATATTTGGAGTAGAGTTAGAATTTTGAATTGAATTGGTATTAGACATACTACTAATGGTTTGTTGTGCTTGAGTAGTATCTAAATCAAAGTTTCTTTCTAAAGAACTGAAATCAAGGGTATCTTTATTTATAGGAAGTTTGATTGTTTTTTGTTCAGGTGAATCATCACTAATATAAGTGTCGGAACTAGAATTACAATCTTTTGAACTTTCTGGATTATGTTTGGATGGAAAACGAGGAAAGTTCAAAGGTTTGGTAGGAGAATTATTCAAAGAGGTTGCTTCGTTAAGACCTTTGTTTTCATGAACATTCAAATTAGAATTAGAATTAGCATTAGGATTCGGAGAAGGAGAAGGAGAAGGACTGGACGCGTTCAACAACAACGGATGTTTCTCTGTATCAAGTGTCATGATGGAATGACTAAAAGATGACGATATACAACAACGACAAAAGGTTTAGGACAAGAAACAAAAAAAAACCGGAGTGTGGTGATGAGGTTTGGGAAAGATGGACGGATGACTGTATGTTGTGACTCGCGCGTGATAACAGGCTTAATAGCGGTAGATGTAGCCTTATAAGAGAGTTGTTAATAGAAAGTTACCAAAACAGTGTTGATGTGTTTGGGTTTGGTCGTGTTTGGTAGTTTGTTTACATTTACGTAAAGAAGGTGATTTTGTCCTAAACAGGAAACGCACCAAACAAACGAGAACTTTTAGTGAGATTTTTTTTTTTTTTTGTTTGGATCAAATTTGGGGTGATTTTCTGAGTATGAACAACGAGCCCCAATTCACAAAGAACTGGGAGATTTAACTAACAAAGGGTTGGAAAGAGAGTGGTGTTTGTAGCAATAACAAGAGTAAGAATAAGAAAGAGATTGAGATTGAGAAACAGTAAAAGATCAGAGGTTTCTCCTTGTTCTTTTTTGTTCTTGTTTACATCTATTCTATATGTGTAGTAATTGAGTGCTTGTGCTTAGTTAAGATCCATGCCTAATGGAGGTGAAAAATGGGCGAATTCAGTTACAAGTTCCAAAAATCGAGGTAATATCACGAAAAATAATATCACAGATGTGGTCTAGTCCCTTGATATTAAAATAAGTGTTACTTTGTTGGAACTAGCCAATTCTTGGCCAACAAAGGAGACTCGAAAAGTCGAGTCTCCGGTCTATTTTTTTTTTTCCTTCAGCTTTTCGAGTCTATTTGTTCGTATCAAGTTAGCACCTGGTGATCTGATTTATTGTATCAGTAACAAGGCAGACAATACCGGAGGACGATGACGTAAGCACCACAACAAGCGAGATGTAAATAGTGGACCCGGATTGGGAATTATTTGGATCTGAATTATGAATTATGCAGGTACAAACGAATAACCCCAATTTCTGTGGTGGTGAAGAAGAAAAAAAGTATTAAACTAATCGGGTTAGAGGGAGTGTTTTTGTGGGTAAATTTCACACTAACTCGGTTGAAATCAGTGGGTTGATTTTGATACCGAGACCTCCATCTCTTGAAAGTGTATGCGGAGCTGATTTGGTGCACCTAAATTTCAGTTAGGTCCCAGCGAAACACTGCGTCAACTGTCACAACCGAATCAGTTAACAAAAAATACCAATGTAGATAAGTAATGAAATCACAGCCGATAGAGATGAAACTCAACATGAAAAATATCTAGTAAATTACTTACAGATACAGCAAGTGAACGATGAACGAACGACGAACGGCAAACGGCAAACGATGGGCACTATGAACAAGATCCGGTATTTTCCCCTTAGATATAACTCCATCACTCACAATCGTACGTCCTTCGATTGCTTGTTGTTTGTCCCAGTCTGAGACAAAGACCAAAAAGGAGCCAGTAACTCTGCAACACACCAGTAACCTATTCAGGCTATGGGTGGAGTTATCACTACAACAAACACAGAGCTCACATAGTTCACATAGTTTACCTAGATTTTATTTACCAGAGCTCAGTAGATAAATCTAAATCAGTAAATTTATCCAGCATCTACAAAAATAATATACATATAATTAACACGAGCACTATCAATAATATCATGAGCACTAGACAAAGCTCCTGTTTTTCTATTTTCCCCCTCCTCTATTTATATTTCCGTTTTAACTACACCGATAGTTCCATTTGGCTTCCCAAAAGGTATCAATTCAGCTTGTGTTTCGTCGTTACTTCACGTGCTCTCACCGCTTGCTTTTTTTGAGTTTCCCATCGCACCTTTTCCACTAGGAGCCTTGACCTTTAGGTGGTAGGAACCCTTCTTTAGATGAACTGACACAGCCCCAGACCTGGACCCGGACGACAATAATCAGCAGATTCCTAGCCATCTGATGAGATCCGGTGCCTATTCACCAGAAACATTTATTGCCATCATACCAGTAGGATTTTATCTAGTAAAGTAAAAAAAAAAAACCTGTTTCATCATCACGTCTCGTTGCTACTACTGTCAGAGTTTTTGACGTGTCTCCCTAGTTTCAAACCATACGGTTGCATCTTTCTACCCCTGTGCAAATTTCCTGTGTCTATTCCATCGTTTTCTTTTTTATTATAATGCCAGGCATTTTTTTTCAATTTCGTCTCCTTGACGGTGCGACGCGTAAACAGTACTCAACTGAAACAATAGCGAGCCCCGACTATTCTAAGCGGAGGGCTATAAACTAACCAGGGGAACCACCAGAACAAGTATAATGTTGAAAACCAGGAATACCGTCCTATCTAACCAAAACATAACCTAGCTAGCTTATAGACTAGTGTAATTTTTTTTGCTTTTCCAGTATACTTTTGCATTTGTAGTCCTTCTTTTATATATATCACCTCTTTTCTGTATTAGTCTTCCTCTATTTAGCCTAGACCTCAGATTAAAACATACCCGCAGAAAATAGTTTATCTATGATTTTCTCTATATGTATGTCTAGACCTCCTGACCCTACTCCTCGCTCTAACTCCTCCGCATACCTGCATTCTCATTGCTTCTGTCAGGAGCGATTGCGCCGCGAATTAAGAACTTTGACCTGCATTGTTTGGGTATTTATTCAGTTTGCAATTTTCTTTTTCTAATCTAGTATATATATATATACGTCGTCGACTGCTCCCAATCTTCTTTAGAACTTTGCCTCGTCCTTCGTTTACACTCGCTACTATGAAGTTCTCGTCCGTATTATCTGCTGCCGCCCTTTTGGCTGTAGCCTCGGCCGATAAGTGTTCCTTTTCTAAAACTACCATTACTGCTGCTTCTGCCGTTACTGATTTGAACTCTTGTGCCACTTTAGATGGTCAAATTCAAATTGGTGGTGATGGAATTGGTGCTATTGATTTCGGTCAAGTTAAGGAAATTAAGGGTGATATTAAATTATTCAACTCCTCCTCTGTTACTGCTATTAACTTCAACCAATTGAAGACCATTTCTGGTTCTTTAAGTGTTGATGCTTACACTCAATTACATTCCATTGATTTCTCTTCTTTAAGTGAAGCTGAAAAGTTATCTTTGGTTTCTTTACCATCCCTTGCTATCTTAAACTTAAACACTGGTATTTCCAAGGCTGGTTCTATCACTGTTTCTGATACTGCTTTAAGTTCTTTACAAGGTTTAACCAACTTTAACGAAGTTGGTACTTTGGACGTTAACAACAACAAAAACATCTCCAAGATTGACCTTGGTGGTTTAGAATCTGCCTCTGAAGGTTTGATCTTATCTTTCAACTCTGACCACTGTGAAATTAGTCTTGATGACTTAGAATGGGCTGCTAACTTGACCATTCAAGATGTTTCTGATTTCTCCGCTTCTAACTTAACTTCCGTTAACGGTACTTTCCAATTAGCTTACAACAAGTTCGACTCTTTCGAATTAAAGAGCTTAGAAACCATTGGTGGTTCTGCTGAAATCTTCGCTAACGACGAATTAACCAAGCTTGACTTGGGTAAGTTAAAGACTGTTGGTGGTGAATTAAGATTATTCAACAACACCGAATTAGAAGACATGGGTGACTCTTTCGCCAAGTTATCTGAAGTTGACGGTGCTGTCAACATCAAGGGTAAGATCGCTAACTTCACCGTTGATGACTTAAAGAAGGTTAAGGGTGATTTCGATTTCGAATCTACTTCTTCTGACTTTGACTGTAAGGACTTAAAGAAATTGAAATCTAAGGGTTCTATCCAAGGTCACAACTTCAAGTGTTCTGCTCCAGAAAAGAAGAAGTCTTCTTCTTCTAAGGGTTCTTCTACCAAGGGTGGTTCTGACTCCAAGTCTACTGGTGGTTCTTCCTCCGATTCTGGTTCTGACTCTTCTTCTACCTCCTCTTCCTCCGACAAGAAGTCCTCCGCTGGTTCTTCTCTCTACAGCAGTTTGATGTTGGTATCTGGTGCCGTTGCTGCTACTTTAGCCATCATTATTTAGAAACCTTAATATCCATAGAGCTTTGAAAAGCTCATTTATTTCTTCATTAATTGTTATGTACATTCACACAATATCTTTACCTATAAAAGTTCATATATGTAGACTATTTAATTTTACTTTGCTATTCACCGACAGAAAATCTTTTAATTTCTGTTCATCACCATAAATAGGATCATATTTACCAAATGAATAAATATTTATGTAAGGGTACTTAACCAACTTGTTGACCGATTGTGAGCCTTTACATTTCGGTGGAACGCGCTATATTTAGACGAAAGGGAAGAACGAATGTGAAATTTCTGATATTTTAAATATTTGTCGAAAGTTTAAAAATTTAAAGACAAGAAAATGTGTCCCCGAGTTTCCATATCAGTAACATGGTGAGTGTTGACCAAGTTACTATGGTGATCATGTGCCCCGGTGGATGTAGATAAGTTTTATCGATGATTGCAAATTAAGGGTATGTTGCAGCCACTACTGTGTGCAGGAGGGTTGCAAAATCTGTTGTAGCGTGGCTTATGCTAAAAAATAATAGTGATTCTGGTGGACCAAGATGGTGAGAGTAAACAACCATTAGTATTGGGGTTAATTTGGGTAAGGATTGAGACAAATATCTTTTGTTGGCTAAATGGTGCGGTAAGGATGTTGTTGAAGTGATTTTGGTACACTTGAAAGGCGATTTTAGCCGGGGTTATGGTAACATACCACTCCCAGGCGCTGGATTTGTAACCAACAAATATGCGCTAATGGCTAATTGCTAGTATTACCTAATCTACATGACAACAATTCTAAAGGGTCCTTGGTGGGCTATTAAACCCAAGGATTTATTAAACCCGATGATTTTTAGTTGTATAATAGGTCATATATATCATCTAATCCAAATTAATTAGGAGTAATAGTAGGCATTCAGAAGCCTCTTACTTCACTCTAGCATATTTATATATATATCTAGCAATTATGCAAGGGGAAATTCATATTCCATGTGATATGAGTAGGGCATAAGTACCCGTTATAGTAGTTAGATTTTAAAAATAGTTAGGCGTGTTTCTTTGGCCATTTGAAGCAGCATCCAATGGCCCTTCCTGGAGGAACAACTACTTTCAAAGGGCTTAATTCGTCTTCACTTTCTTCTAAAATCTCGTCTCTGGCAAGAATATATCCTCGTAAAAGAAGCAAAGAAGTAGCACAGGCAATAAATGAGACACCAGCAAAAATGGCAGTATGGTTGTATTCACTAGGAGGAACAGGTCCACTGTTAGAATGGGTCATGGCAACACCAATGAGTTCAGAGACAGCAGCAGACATTCCCAAAAATACCCAACTCATACAAAGAGTGACATTCAACTTTGAAATCCCAGCTAAACGAGCAGTCATGGAAGCGATTGTGGGGAAAATTGCACCCATAAAGGAACCTTCTATAAGAGCAAACACAATAGTAGAAGCATAATTGTGAGTAGGGATCCAAAGGGCTAATGCAAAGATTCCAGCCATATAGTAGCAGAAAGTGGCTACAGTAATAGGGCCAATGTAGTCAGAGATAAAGCCAGCACCTCCACGAGCAAAACAGAAGGATACTTGAACCATGGCTGCAACAATAGAACCTTGATTACCACTGTAACCCAAACTGGTGGTATAGTCAGCCAAAGAGAAGAGAACGACGACATATCCGAACATGCATGTAACCAAGAAGAAGGATAAGAGCCAGAAACCAGGTAATTGCAATACGTCAATATCATAAAAGGTGAATTGGATATTATGAAACTTGGACTTAGTTCTAACCAAAGAAATGGCAATGAGGGATAAGACAAAACTGATGATAGCTTGAGCCCTTAAAGCCCAATTGTAATTGCGGGCTTCAATCACTCTTTGCATACCCAAAGTGAATACCAAACCTCCAGCACCACTTCCAGTGACTGCAAGTGCATTGGCAAACACTCTTCTTTTTATGAACCATTGACTAATAAGACTCAAAGAAGGTAAACTCAAAAGAGCCAAACCAAACGATTGCCATACACCCTGAGTCAAGTACAATTGCCAAAGCTTGGTAGCATAACTTGCTAACATTAAAGCAGTGAACTGGAAGATGGCCCCCATAAGCATGGTAGCGTGAGTTCCAATTAAACCTTGAACATAGTTGACTAAAGGAGCACAGAATAAACCCACACCAAAACTAAGACCTCCAATAGCAGCATAATCAATGTTAGTGGCACCTTCAAAGACTTGATGTTCAATATAGTATGTGAAATAAATACCAAAAGAAGCATTCAAACCCCAAGTGGAAAAGGTGATTAAGAAAGCAGCGAAAACTACTACCCAACCATAACCACCATCAACGACTTCAACTTCTTCCTTTGGTTTTTGTTTTTCCATACAGATGCTAGATTCTGACATTATAGGCAGACGTCCTTGGATACTGAATTGATTCTACTGAATGCAGCATATCTACTAGGATATATAGAGGTGAGTCAAAGGCCTATATGGATCATAGGGCCTTTGGTAGAGTTGAGTACTAGTTGCAAAAAAATGGTAATCGGAGCCACTCGGACCGCGAAAAGTCGGTCCGACAGCCAATTTTTATCATTTTTTTATAGTGGGAACAGAAGAAGTCGGAACCTGCACGGCTTGCCAAGATCTGAATTGTGTGAGATAAAAAGATTAAGAAACAGAGACTAGGTTTACGAAGTAGGTTATATATTATCTATCCCATCACTAACTATCGAGTATTAGCTGTGGAAAAAACCAACCACCGATAGAGACCGATAAAAGAAGTGTAATTTAAGTAATACTACGAAGTTTTGGAGCGAATTTCCCATCTTTACAAATTGATTTTTAGCGATGGACTAATTTTCTATAGGTAATTATTGTTCGGTTGTAGACGGTAGCAGCTATATAAATCTATAGTATTATAATGCGATGTCGGATTCGAATTTATTATTAAGATAATTTTATCTATTATTGGCATCAGACAATCTGATGTTATCGAATCTCAGACTAAACTTGCTAAAAGGATCGGAAAGGGTGGGACGGTCGGAGGTGATAGAAATTTGAAGAAGAATATACCGAACTAAACAAGATTTTCAGAACTACTCTTTATGCTATTGTCTCTGGTATATCTATTTAGTGGAAATTTTCAGACTGGTCCCTAGTTTATGGAAATAGGGTGAAGGAGTGAAGCACATTTTTTTTAACATCTTGATCTTCCCGCTACAAAGCCCAAAAAGAGACTTATAACCATGCCGTCTCCAACTGCTCCATAGAACATAGGGTGATTTTTACCTTATAGGTGAATCTGGGATACGAAAAAGCACGTGACCACACCCTTTCTACGCTTACAACCTAATTGAGATATTAGGGATCAGCAGTACCTTATTGGGGTGCATGAGATGGGAAGGGAAGGGCCCAAATAACCAATAAGAGTAAGTGATAGTTCTGATAGTATATGCAGCACTACAGGAAATATAGAAAAAGACACACAGAGACGTGTAGAACACCAAAAGCACCTAAAACAGCCAAACTGCTTGTGGAGGTCACGGCAACCGATGGCAAAATAAAAAAAAAAATTGGTTGATGGTTTCACGTCTTACGGTTCACGTCTCAGATCTCCCTTTCAGGCGATAATTCGTGTCATGCTGCGCCTGGGATCGTCGCGTTGAAACGGAATGATGGGAGGTCTCACGTGCAGCAGGCACGGTCTCCTGTATAGTAAGTGAGGAATTTGGGGGGCCAAGAATCACGCATATTCTACCACATACAGACAGTGGGCAAAAAAACTCACACAATAAACAGGACTAAATAGCAAACCAAACAAGAAGTAACAAGTAGATAGAAAGCAAAAAAAAAAGGTGGCGATTTTAACCTAGTTCATGTGATAAATCAGCCTTCTACCCCCCCATACATGAGAGAGTGACCTTCCAAGCACTAAACCGGTGATTAGCGCAGTTTAGATCCAGGATTAAGCCAGCACTTCCTCTACGTCACTAAAGCTCATCTTGTTTACGCTTTTCCCCAATCGGGAAATGATATTACCTTTCATTTATATTTGATCCCTCCATTTACCCTTCTATACTCTGTACTTCGGCACAATCACCCCCAACTGAAACTACACGCAGGTACTCTAGAACTAGATTCCACCCACCCACACCACAAACAATTAATTAATCACAATATTACACTGCCCGCCTGCAAGCATTCCCCTCGTAATGGGATCATGGGCTCATTCGGTTCAATACCTTTTGTACCCTTTTGTTTGTTTTCATCTCTCTCTCTTTTTTATAAATAGTATATAGGTTCCTCGCTGTTGTCTGTCTTGATCTCTCTCTCTCTTTTTTTTTTTCCCTTCATTACCCTCCACATCAAATTCCATCATATTTTTGTTTGTGTTCACCTTTCTATTTCTGATCTATTAATAAAAAAAAAGGTGTTCCGAGCATTTAAATTAAATTATTATTTTATATATAATATATTGATCTTTACCAACTACTACTTTTTTGATTTTCTGTTTTCAAATACAGATCAATAAATTATAGTTATTATTTCACACTCGCTACTAATATGACTATGGCATCTATTCAAACCATCAAAGACTCTTTCAAGAAAGCCAATCAAGAGCACTTGTTGGAGTACTTTGAAGGTTTAACTTCTGGTGAGCAAGCTAGTTTCATAGATCAATTATCCAAAATCGAAGATCCTCAAAAATTAGTGGCTACTGTTGGTGAAGCCATGAAATTTTCTAGTTCTAATGCTGTTAATCGTTCATTCGCTCAACTTCCAACTCAACAAACCGCTTCTACTTTGGATCTTGATGATTCTGATAAGGAAAAATGGTTAAATCTTGGTTTAGAAGCTATTGCTAAAAATCAAGTTGGTATCATTTTAATGGCCGGTGGTCAAGGTACCAGATTAGGTTCTAAAAATCCAAAAGGTTGTTTCGATATAAATTTACCATCTTCTAAACCTATGTTTAGAATTCAAGCTGAAAAGATCTTAAGAATTCAACAATTAGCAAAAGAAAAGTTTAACTTGGAAAAATCTCCAAAATTGCACTGGTACATTATGACTAGTGGTCCAACCAGAAAGACCACTGAAGACTTTTTCGAAGCTAATAATCATTTCGGTTTAGAAAATGATCAAATCATTCTTTTTGATCAAGGTACTTTACCATGTTTCAACTTAGATGGTTCTAAAATCTTACTTGAAGCTAAAAACAAATATAGTGAATCTCCAGATGGTAATGGTGGTTTATATAAGGCCATTCAAACCAACGGTATCTTGGAAGATATGATATCCAAGGGTATAGAACATCTTCACATGTACTGCGTGGATAATGTTTTGGTTAAAGTGGCTGATCCTCTTTTCCTTGGTTTCGCCATCGATAATAAGTTCGATTTGGCTACTAAGGTCGTTAGAAAGAGAGATGCTGGTGAAAAGGTGGGTTTAATTGTTTTGGATGAAAATATTAAGAAACCTTGTGTTATTGAATATAGTGAAATCACTCCAGAATTAGCCAACAAAACCGATCCTACTGACGAAAACAAATTATACCTCAGAGCCGCCAATATTGTCAACCATTACTATTCCGTTGATTTATTGAAAAACTTTATTCCAAAATGGACTTCATCTCAAGAATTCTTACCATTCCATATTGCCAAGAAGAAGATTGGTTCTTTAAAGAATGGTGAATTTGTTACTCCATCTGAACCAAATGGTATCAAATTAGAACAATTTATTTTCGATGTTTTCCCATCTGTCGACTTAGAAAAGTTTGGATGTTTGGAAGTTGATAGAAAGAGTGAATTTTCTCCTTTAAAGAATGCTGATGGCTCTCCAAATGATACTCCAACCACTTGTAGAAGAGACTACCTTGAATTGGGTACCAAATGGGTTAAAGAAAATGGCGGTATTCTCGAAAATGAAACTGACTTGGTTGAAGTTAGTCCTTTGACCTCTTATGCAGGTGAAGGCTTGGAGTTCGTTAAGGGTAAGGTTTTCAAAAACGGTGACAAAATCTAGCATGTCTAGCAGAATCAGAATCATATACTGATTTGTTAATATTTAATAATACGATTGCATTTATGGAATATAATGTAGTATCATTGGAGATGATGATAAACTGTAGAAAATTATAAAAGAACATTGTAGTTCTAATTATAGGTTAGATACACCATTGTTTGACTGCAAAATTTACTGAAACCTTGCAAAATAAATATTGAATTTACATATATCTAGTTCTTCAGGTTTTTGGAGAATCTAAATCAAATGGTATATTAACTAAATAAGAGAATAGTCTAAAAAGCCTTCGATAGCCCTAAATAACGGTGATGGTACCAATCAGGAAGGTAGAGGTATTGGAGAATGGATTCTTTGGTGGAGGAATCAGACGGGTAGTGCTAGTAGTAGTAGGGGTAGTAACTGGCGAAGAAGAAGATGGGGTAGCAGAAGTGACTAGAGTAGAAGAGCTGTCGCAATCAAAGGTAGTGTAAATAGTAGTCAAAGTTGGAGGAACGGATGACGATGGTGGTAATGGTGTTGATGACAGTGGAGCTGGAGAAGTCAGTGTGTTTTCGGAGTTGGAAGTTGGCTCCACTGGTGTCACAGATGAAGATGGAGGAATTGGAGTCTCAGATGAGGAAGGTGGTTGGGAAGATGAAGGAGGAACAGGTGGTTCAGAAGAAGATGGAGGAACCACTGAGGTTTCAGGAATCGGAGAAGATGAAGGAGGGACTGGAGTTTCAGATTTTGATGAAATTTCAGAAGAAGAAGAAGATGGTACTGGAGGTTCTGAAGAGGTTTCAGGAACTGAAGATGATGGAGGAATAGGAACTTCGGAAGAGGAAGAAGGTGGGATTGGGGTTTCGGAAGTAGAAGGTACTTCTGAAGAAGTTTCTGGAACAGGAGTAGAGCTTTCAAGAGTCGTAGAAGATGGAGGCACAATAGGTTCTGATGTGGAAGGTTCTTCAGAAGTTTCTGGAACTGGAGTGGATGAAGGTGGAACAGGTATATCTGAAGAAGTTTCTGGAACTGTAGAAGAAGATGGAGCAACCGGAGTCTCAGAAGTAGAAAGCACTTCAGTAGAAGGGGTACTCTCAACAGAAGAAGATACTGGAGTAGTCTTGACAGGATTTGATTCTACGGGAGTAGATTCAGAAGCAACAGAACTTGAAGAAACTAAAGTTTCTGGGGTGGAAGAAGAAGGAGGAGGGGGAATTTCACTGGTGACAGTTCTTGGAATACAAACCTTCTTCACATCCTTCTTCATAAGCACATTAGGAGAAACCCTTCCTACAACTTGGGAGGCAGAGGCAACTTGTAAAGCGACGATTATAGTAGCAAGGTTAAACAACATTGTGATGGCTGGAAGTATCTGATTTGTATGTAAAAAAGAGCCGGAACATACACCTCTTTATAGTACAAGGCCAAGACAATCAATACCTTGATTTAATTTTCAACCTCATACTTGTATCAACTGATCTCATACCATCTAATCTGCTTGAAACGCTGTTTTGTTGTTTGGACTTCTGTTATAAGTGGTGAACTTTTGCAATCGTTGTTGCAAATATTACCTGATTGGGATGCGGCAAAGGTCAAGTGTGTAAGAAGTGGTTTGAGCAATGAGAGATGCCCAGAGCCGAAAATAAACGATGTTGCGGGTTGAGCTGAGGCTAAACTTATTTTATAATCTAACTATTATTAGGTACGTGATATTATGTGGTTATTGGCAAATCGAAGGGTTTGTTGGGGGTGAAACAAATATAGTGACAAATATTTTTGTATACAAAAATTTTTATATGTAATGTTTGACACCACAGTAACAATTATAATCCCGAGAACTCTACTTTGGGAACTTACAATACTCGTTAGACCACACAAGATCATCGAGATGTGTCTAAAGTATTAGGCGTGGTCTAATAACCGGAACAATTGTCTTTATTGCCAAGATATCTATGGTTTCAGTAGATCTAAAGAAGATTTCTCAATAGACCCTGTGGAAAAGTTCCACGGACTTACAAGGACGGAATTACAAGGCGGTTTCAGAATTATTTTAGGCAGAGGTTCAATTTTCGGAAGTTGTTTAACAGTTTTTACACCTTCTACAATTCTTCTACAATTGTTCGTATGTAACTCATTGAATAACAATATTATTAATTAAATAATTGATAATGTAACATATCCCTGGAAACCACAAAAAAAAGCAATCTAGAGTTCGGTGTTTGTGGGCGTTTTATACCAAGGCGTAAGGTCTACTCAATAGACCCTCATCATAAAGTGTATGGATGGTGATTATTTCACATCAATCGATAATGTGAAAAGTGTAGATTTTTCACTCAATGAAAGAACTCAATGTTCTTGGATGTTACCACCAGACTTGTGGAATTCACTATGATCTTCACCATTATCATATCTTCCGTGAGCTTCATACCCGTATGAGCCAGTGAAGAAAACCACTAAGATGATCAATACACCAATAGTCACGTTTCTGATCAACTTGTAGTGCTTGTGTTGAGTGATGGAAGAAGTGCTAAGGTCTTGAGTGAAATCTTGCTTCATTTTACCAGTCAGAAATTACGATTACAAAACTTTCTACGCCAGCTAAAGCTGTCCTTTAAGTATTCTAGTGGTTGCTGGTCGCGTGATTGTCTATTGTTCCTATTGTTAAAAGTATATTGGTGCGTGCCTAGAACCGCGACCTAGGACTTAACAAAGAGAGTGTGGTCAATATACTGGATCCTGCTGTTTAGTAAATCTTCTTCTTAGGTTGAGAAAAATCACCAATACCTCCCAATTGGGGTAAATTAGAGGTTTAGTTATTATAGACGAAAATTATTCGGCTTATTGGGATTCGTATAATATGAGTGAGACCTAAATGACAAACAGTCGATAAAATTAAAATTTAACCCGCTATTACAATAGACCCAGTACTACAAACTCTACTTACACTCTCCACAATGGACTATATGCACACGTCTCCAAAGTAAATATTGTTTGTTCTTTATCTAGTGCACTACACCAAATTGTAGATTATATCATAGATATAGGTTATATACTGCTACATAAAGTTTCAGTATACGGTTTCTAGCAAAGCCTGTATGTGCACAAATTGATAGTAGAAGCAGTAAATAAGAAGAGCGGACTGAATTTGCTTGTTCGGGTTGATCAACTCAATTTTTCAATTCTAAACTTTTCGTATTTCTTGTGGATTGTGCTATCTTTGAATTCTTCTAGATGTGATCCAAAGAGGAGGTTCTTCAATATAGATAAATCACAATTATGGGTATTTTCAATATCAATATCTCCCCATCTGGTGGTTCTGTATTTGAAATCATTGGTGTTTGAGCTAATAACAGTAAAAGGCATTTTTTCTTGTAGTGATTGCAAATATTCTCTTTCCAGTCTGTCAACCTCATCAATATCCTCTAAGAAGTTGTATACCTGAATATTGTGCTTTTTAATTGAATTGTTGATTAAACTACGATTGATCTCCACTTCTTCTAAGGTAAGAGTATCTCCCTTGGAAAGAACAGGAATAAGGTTGGCTCTCTGGCCAAGTTTTTTCATACACAAGATATCAAGGTCGTTGAGACTATAGTTAGTAAAATAAAACACAGTAAAGATCACAATTAATTGCAAACAAAATTACTTACCCTCTTCCGGTTGGTCTGATAAAGAATAAAACCACATGGATTCTTTTATCGATAACATGAGGATTACGGTTAATTTTCATTTCTTCATCTAGAATTCCATGAAATTCATCTTCAACCATTTTCATTACTTCATCAGTATTCTTCAGGTTCTCCAAATTGAAACCATAGTTTTCAGTGATTCGAAGATGAAGGTTGATGGGAATATTTCCTGGTTCATGAATGTCTGGAGTTAGTACAAATTGACATGAGGGTTTCCTTATTACTTACTGAAATCTTCAGTATCAATAACAAAATTGTCATGATCCAAGAAGTTAGTGGAAAGATGAGACTCTTTACAAACAGTATTTATGAAACTTCTCTTTCCTGTCCCATTCTCTCCAATTAGAAGCATATTAAGCGTGACACCACGCTTGTTGAGCTTTCTTTGTCTGATTTGCTCACCAGTTAACTGGCGTTAGTAAATATTAACGATTACAGTGAAGACTAAACCAAATACACAAACAGGTAAAACAACCAAAAAAAGAAAAGATTTCAAGATGTGTATATCTGTTATAAAGCTGATTCTATTTTCCAACCTCGGTAGTGATAATTACCTTTATGCTGTCCTCAGTCATAGTTGTGTTAGTGATGGCGGCAGTTGCAAAAATGGATGCAAATTTTGGGTGCAAATGCGAAAACCATAAAGTGTTTTGTACAAGAGGAAAATAAACAATAACCATAAGGGAATTTCTACCAATATGTACCATACCATTGTATCTTACTATAGTCATATTTTACTAGATATATTTAAATTGTTTCTTTTAGGATAGTATCTACAATGTACCTTTCTTGACTTATTGTATTTCTATTTAACTCCGACACCCTTGGCCGTAAGTCGTTCTATTTATTATTTCAACTTAACTGTTGATTCTTGTTGTACTTCCCATTAACTGACAAGTACCGCTGTTTTTGATCACCTCTAGACAACTAATCTGTCCATTTCCTCCACTGTGTAGTCCAACATATAACTTTGTTCGATCAAATCGTCCAATCTGGCGAAATGACGTTCGTTATATGGAACAATAGCATCTATAATCTTGACAAGACCCTTGATTTCAATCAATCTGGCTGGTGGGAATCTTTCCATGATGACTCCAAGTAATCTTTGAGAGATTTCGAAGAACTTAAAATTGATATTCCAATCTCTAAGCTTCTTGAATAAGTTGATTAATTGTTCGTCTTCCAATTGAGAAATGGTATCTTCTAATACAACAGAACCAATTGGAGAGCTTGGGTCTTCGTTTTGTTCAATACAGGACTTAATGACATTGTACATTCTCATAGAATGGTCAAGAGTCAATGCTAATAAGAATGCATTGGACCAGTCGTTATTTTGAATGTAGTTGGTTAAAGTTTGTTCTTGTTCAATCTTTAATTTGTTTTCTTCTTCTCTGAGTCTTAATTCTTCTTCGGTATTGTCTTCCCATTGAATTATTTTACCATCAGCATCAGCACTGATGAAATGTTCACCTTCGTCTTTGATATCAAGAGCCCAGATTCTGTTGTCGTGCTTATCAAAAGTCTTTAAGGATTCACCGGATTTGAAGTCCCAGATCTTGATCAAACCATCAGCACCACTCGATATGACTTGAGGAGCGGTTCTGTTGAAGAATTTGACTCTTTGAATGGAATTAGTGTGTCCTTCAAAGGTCTTGACACAGGTGAAGTCGGTCAAAGACCAGACCTTGATGGTCTTATCACCACTACCAGTGACAATATACTTATCGTATTTATAGAAGTTGATATCCCATAAACCTCTCTTGTGACCCTTCAAGATACCTACGGTTTCACCACTGCTGGTATCCCAAACCTTGGCCAACTTATCGTAAGAAGCACTGGCAAAGTATTGATCATTTGGTGAAACATCAATGGAATTTATATCCTTTTCATGAGCTCTTCTGGTGTATTCAGAAGTCTTGACAGTGGTATTTGGAACAGAAGGAATCTTCCACTTCTTAACAGTAAGATCAGAAGAACCAGAGATGACGAATTCTGGATGGTCTTTGGATTTACTTAAACACACAGCAGTGACAGAACCGGCATGTCCATGGAAAATAGTATGATGCTTGAAATCTTCTTCTTCATCATCCCATTTCCAGAGTCTTATTTCGTTATCTTTAGATCCAGTAACGATCCATTTACCATCATTAGAAACATCTATAGCATTAAGAATATCTTTATGACCTTCGTAAAGCTTCAATTCAAGAGGTCTGGTAGGATCTATTATTCTTAAGGAAGGAGAGTTTGTAGCCAAACCAATCAAGTTCTTTTCAGGACCAATATACTTGAGATCAGCAATGATACCTTGGTTACCACCTAGTCTCTTTGCAACTGGAATTTCAATACCACCGAGATCAAGTCCGTGGAATTCAGAAAGGTCAAGTTCGACCAATGTTTGATCACTAATGACTAAGAAGAGACCATTGGATTCCAACTTTATAACATCAATAATCATCAATTCTTCATTAGTTTCATATGGGGTAGGAGATGATGCAAGTTGTTTACCAGTAGAAATATCCCAGATTCTAAGCATATTAGTGGATCCAGCAGTGTAGAAGTATTGACTAGATTCAAAGGAAATGAAACCGGAATTTTCAATTTGTTCCTTGATATGGAAGGTATTTATTGGTTTAAATGATGGAGCTTTATAGATGATAACCACATTATCTCTACCACCAGTGATTAAATGTTGACCAGTGGCATCGAATCCAAGACCTCTAACAGCAGAGTTATGTTCGTTGATAGTATGAGTGGCTCTTCTCTTGACCAAATCCCAGATTTTCACAGTTCCCATGATATCACCACTGGCTAATTTCCATTCAGTAGAATTTAATTCACCATAGAATGCCAAGGAACATAAGGTGGTTCCGTGTCCCTTTAAGGAATGAGTAACGTATCCACCTTCAATATCCCAAATGGTAATACTACCATCTGATCCTCCAAATGCAAATAATGATGAAGTACTATCAACAGTAGAGATATAGACTGGAGATGAGAGTTTGAAGCTTCTGGTAAATATTCCTTCTTCCACATCAAAAATACGTAATTGCTGAGATTGGGATAAAATAGCTAATTTGGATCCATCTGGAGTAAGAATCAAACTGGTTATTAATTCTCCATCACCTTCAATTTTATGGATGATTTCATTGGTGATGAGGTTGGTTATTATGACGTCTTCGTTGACAGGGGTGGCAAGGATGTCTCCACTGTGGGAAACAGTGGCAGAGGTTCCTCCTATATAGAAGGGCTCTATGTCTGTGTTTTTGTATGTTGTCTTAAGGTCCATGGTGGCTAGGCAACTTGTTTGGTGAATAGGTTATGGATTTTTCATCTTTGAGATATGAGATGAGATGGAGACATCACGTGACCTGGATATTTATTTAATAGTGATGGGAACTGGGTGATTGGCCGGTTTGGGTGGAGTGGATGGGAAGAGAGGCGGAGATTGGATTATATTGAGGGCAAGGATGGACTATGTTGGTTTTGTTTTGTTTTTCAGAGGGTTTTATTGGGGTTTTGGTGGGTATTGTTGATAGAGTTGTGTCGTACATGTGTCGCAAGCAATGTCGCGACAGAACAAAATAGAGAGGTCAGAAGACTATAGTCTCCAAGTTGATCCAACCACTCGATTTTGTCAAGACGGTCGTGATTTAAGGGCAAAGGATGTTGATTGAGTTTGAGCGTTATAATTTGATATTTTTCCTAAAAGCAAGAATTTTGAATAATACAAAAAGTATACAGAATGAAAAATATTTACATTAATTAAAGAATAACCAACCACAGATGTATGTTAGTGTACAAAACTGATTTAGCAGCTTAAACACGATATGTTTGTCATTTACCTATTTTTCTTACCTTATAATTCATATAGAGCCACAACCAGCACCCCCCCTCCAAAAATCCAAAAAAAAAGCTTTTCAGTGGTTATCAGTTTTTCGCAGCAATTAATCCTACCATTTCTAAGTGCTATAAATCAAAGTCATATATTCATTTCAAAGCAATCAGTCATATTCTATTTATCATTATCTATTTCGATGAGACCCCGAGGACTCAGCTTTATTTACAAGATACTTCAACGAGGTCAATCAATTAATGTCGTGCCCAGTTTTCAGTACAGAACTCTAAAAGTTTTAATCCATGGTCCTATAGAAGGAATTGGAATTTTAAGTATCATTCTACCAGTCTATTCGGCTCAAAACATCACTGCTTTGGATTTATCCCCGTCGATATCTAATCCAAAAGACTTTGCTGTGTTTTGCATGTAAACTTCCAAATAATCCTCAAGACCTTTACCCTTACCACCATATTGATCACCCCACAAATATTGACGTAATCTAAAACCATAAAATACAAGACTACTCACAAATAAGGTCACACTGATTCTAACATAGTCCACATAATCTGAAAGCAGTCTTCTTTCAATAATTAAGGCATTAATCAGCTCTCTAGTGAAAAGGTTGATACGATTAACTGGCGATCCAAATGTTTGATTCAAGTTTTGAATCATCCGCATAGTTCTTGAAACAAAAATTAATTCTTGTGGGAAAATAGATTCATCCCCAATAAAATTTTTGAACAAATCATGCATGTCTCTTTTATCTTTATTTAAATCAGTAGGTTTAAAAGGTTGAAGTTGAATCATAGATGCAAAAAGCTCTGGGGAATTGATACCCCATTTATCAGCGATTTCAGTAATTTCTTTAGTTTTAACCATAAAAATATATGTCCAAAGTTGAGCATATTCTCTTCTAAAGTTTTGTTCTAATTCAATGTATAATCCATGATCAAGAATGACCAATTGTTGCTTATTATTTTTATCAAATCTTGCCAAAAGATTACCAGGATGAGGGTCAGAATGAACAAAACCATACTTAAATATTTGTTTACCAAAAATTTGAATGTATTGAGTCATGGCAACACTCAAATCATACCCAGAATCGACCAATTTGTTTTTATCAATCAAAGAAATCCCTTCTATCCATTCAGTAATTAAAACCAGTTTCCTACTGTATTGAGGATATGAGTGAGGAACATATATATTAATATTTTTTAAAGTATTATCGTTGGCAACCATTTCTTCCAAACGAAGGGAATTTTGCATTTCCATTTCAAAGTCAGTTTCTTTCATTAATTGATCAGAAATATACTTTGAGAACATACTCAAAGGAAGATCGAATACTTTCTCGTAAATTTTGGAAATAAACACATATACCAATAAATCAACCACAATTTGATTACTGATATATCCATGTTGCACTTTTACAGCCACTTCTCCACCATTCTTTAAAGTAGCTCTATGGACTTGAGCAATTGAAGCACTGGCAATTGGGGTATGTTCAATATGAGAAAACAATTCAGTTTCGTAGTCAGGACCATAATTTTTTTTCAAGGTTCTATCGATTTGGTCCCATGGATCTAAGGGGGCGTCGTCATATAATTTAGGGAATTTTTCTTGGTATGCCATTGGAAGAATTGCACCTTGGTTGGCAATTGCTTGACCCAATTTGATGTAGAGACCCTTGTTAGTCATCAAAAGATTCAATAATGCTTCTGAAGTGATATCGTGGATTTCCTGGAGATCATGGTATTTGGTATTCATTGTATATTGGTATGCAATCCAAAGCATCACATATATGGCTCTAATGGACCGGGTTAAAAGAGAGGAGAATGCATAATCATCAATCAAGTAGACTGCTCCACCCAAAGCAACCACAACGAGGGTCCGCTTTAGATATTTGATTCCTCGAGGTGTAGATGTTGAACCAGAAGAGTCGGATTTAGCGGACCGGGACCTGGTATGACTATAACCTTGCCTGTGATTATGGCCATGAGAATGGATTGGATCCTTTGATCCAGGTGTTCCGGAATTGTATAGAGTTGATCCGGTTCTGAAACATCTTACAAAGGTGGTATCAAAGGGTTTGGTTCCTCTTATCGTAGTGGTTATCGGGAGAAAGGACCTGACGGATCTTATGAGAGGAAACCGTTGAGAAAGCGGATTAATGCCTTGCGGTACATGTCTGATAAGACGGTGAATGGTGGAGGGAGCCAAGCGAAATGAATGCATGGTGATCCGGGAATAACCGTGTTGGTGGAGGGAATGATTTTAGTGAGTTGAATTAATGAACGAATTAATGAATCTAACTAGAAGTTGGGATAATGTACGGCTGTAAAATGGTTGCTAATGCACACGCATTATTTATATAAAGGGCAAAGTACTCACTTTTTAGGGTTTTTCACGTGCGCGCTCACGCGACCTCCGAAAAACCTTAGTCCATACCAAACATCACCAATTTTACTGCCATTGGCTGAGACCAGAAACTTTCCATAACCACAACCATTATGATTGGATTAACTAGACAAATTGCCAGAGTTGGTATGCGTGGATACTCTACCGCTGCCCCAGTTGCCCCAGCTGCTCCAAGAAAGGTTGGTGCCTTTAGAGGAGGATTTGTGGGCTTTTTGCTCGGTGTTACTATCACTGGTGCCGGTTCATACTATTACTTGATTGATGAATACAAGGTTGCCAACAATGTGATTGTTGCCGATGTTGTTGCTTTACAAAACTCTATCAACAACTTGGAAAAGCACGTCAAGTCATTGGAATCCAAGAAATAAGCATTTCCAAGTGTGCAAAAAAAAATTGGATGGTGGAGTAACCTATGATCATATATAACCATCATTCATTAACCCCGGATAGGGACGATTCGTGATTGGTGAATCATTGAGGGAGTACAGTGTGTTGCAGAATGTGTTACCAACTAGGATTTGGTCGATTGCTACTGTATTCTCTACGAGTTGATCTCTAGACGTTATCTATTTAGTGTAATATACATTATGCAAAAGTATGTACAAGTGTAGAACACCATGGCTATGAACAAGTAAATGGCGTGATGATTATTGGATAGAGGACCAGTCGCATCAATGGCCCAATGTGAGGAGTCATGTTTAGGAGATGCGATCACAAGGGTGTGAATCGCAATCAGTATAGGTAAGGAAACCAGATCAATCGAAGACAAAGTAAAGAAAATAATATGGAACGAGACAATTATCCAAAGAGGTCAAAATATCAGGTATTCAGGGGACCAATGTGGTTTTTATTGATTTGTAGTGATTTGTTGTAGTAATATCAAGATAAGTTGTGCTATCATGGGATCAATCCCACTACAACTTCTGGATAAACTTCTTGACGTCTGTCAACAAGTTCTCCAACTCTTCCTTACCAATGCTCTCCAAGTCACCCACGAAGTTCACCTCCAATCTTCTGCCTCCCAAAGAGCCTCCTTCCACGATATTGAATTGGACCAATCTGTCGTTCCAGCTTAAGTTCATTTGTCTTCTGTATGACAAGTTGACGTAGTTGTATCTTACAGTCTTACCACCGATATTCAAATCAAGGTGTGAAGGGATAGAGGTAGGAACCTTACCACTAAAGTCAAGCTTAGCCTTTTTAAGGAACTCGTTCATTCCAGGTTGGGATTTGAATCTGGAGTAACGAGAAGTGGTAGAGTTCAAGATATCATTCAATGATATTTCCTCTATCTCTTCTTCAGCAACTTCCTCTAGTAAATTACCAGATAACTGACAAGTGATCTTGAGATCAGACTGGCTGTTTGGCATGGCCACATAAGAGTTGTTTTCACCTTCAACAGTGACCAAATTCATGGTATCCACGTCTGGCTTGGATCTTTCATTGAGATCAACCCAGAGTTCCACTGGTGGGTACTTCATTTGGTTATCAACATCTACTTCACTGGAGTCAATATATGGTGAAGGTAAGAACTTCAATTGGATGACATAAGAGTGTGGGTCCTTGTTTAAGAAGTGGTTAACTTCCTTGACTGAAAGTTCTGGGTATTCGTACAATGGCAATGATAAGACAGCATCGTTAACCATTGACACATTGGAGTTGAACTCATATCCCTTTCTTTGTTGCAACATATCATCAGATGCTATTGGAACAAGATCATTAGAGGATTCTCCCTCATAAAGAATATCTCCCAAGGTAACGGTGAAGATAGGTTGGTTGAGCTTGGACTCAGGAAGACCATTGAGATCAGAACGGTATGAGAAGTCAGTAAGATCGGAATAAAGCTGCTCAATATTCAATTGGTCCATATCGGATCCAATAGAGCTAGACTCAGGGTCTTGAGCTTCGCTAGATTCCACTTCTTTAGCACCAGAAATACCATCAGTATCTAAGATTCCCAATTCTCCCAATAACTTCCAGCTTTCGTCTCCCAACTTGGTCTCTACTCTTTCTTGTGGTAAAGCCTTAGCTTGTTCCACTTCGCTTTCGAAAGACAATCTTTCTTTGCTCAAAGATTTATCAGAATAGCGATGCAAGTCATTCAAGAACGATTTGTTGGCGACATCGTCATGGTGTGGTTTCTTAAGAAGGAACAAGTTTTTGTTTCTGCTGTTCCAGGTCAAAGAGTCGTCGTCTTTAAAAGGAATGAATGAATAATTGGATTCTGGAACTATTAATTGTTCTTTCAAATGCTGATTATAGTTCAACAACCATAACAAGAGTCTTTTTGACCGTTTGATCTGGTTATTGTTCAAGGTGATAAGTTCATACATGTCTTGTTCCAAGTGGTCGAAGTAGACTTCGGTATTGGTACCAAGGTTTCGTAAAGAAAAGTCACCGAATTTCTTGATATAGAATTGTTTAATGACAGAAAGATCAATTTTTTCTTTATGGGTATTGCTTAAAATGGAATTAAGAATAAGTTCAGCATTGGTGACTTGACTAGAAGTACCTCTGAATTCTATATGGTCATTTTCTCTATTGAAGGAGATTTTTATTCCTGATCTTTGCAAATATTTGATGATAAACCCGTTTTCAGAAAGTAACAAGAATAATTGGACTTGGTTCAACTTCACACTCTTTTTGATTAAAAGATCATCGACGGAGAACTCTCCAGATGGTTTGACTCCCCATATATTGCCCATGATTCTTTCAGCTAAAAGGGATTTATTACCTCTATTAGATCTCTTAAACTTGGCATATTCAGGCTCATTATAACGATCATTTAAATACTTGGACAACTGTGAATGTTTGAATGCATCAACCAAGTCTTGCTTGAGCTGGTCGTATTTAATTTGACTGATTTTGGTTCCAGCAGGTTTGAAATTCTCTATAGAAACTGATGATGATAATAATTGTGCCGATTCTGGGGCTGAAGGTGCAGAATATAAATCTGAAGAATTAATGAAAAATGGTTCTTTCTTTTGATTTAGACCTCTTGAAGACTTTTCTAAATCTTCTACATATCTATTGAATCGTCTATCTTTAAATTCATCTGGTCTTAAGAAGATCTGTTTCTTGGTACGTGCTGATGTTGGTGTGGCTAGTGATGAGGTGTCTTTGAGCTGTTCTAAGATGACAGATGGGATGACTGTTTTATTGGCCAATGGGACCGAAATAGAAAGGGTCCGGATGATAGGACGAGGTGCTTTTATTCGGGACAACATTGTTAATTAATGGAAGGAATCAACAGATTACGCAATGTTACCAATGTAAAAAGTTTGAAGCACTGGAATTTTTTTTTTTCAAATTGGAGCTTTGCCAATTAGGCTGTGTATTAGCGTCTGTTAAGAGACGAAGTGAGGTTGGTGAAGCGGATTATCTGTTGACCTGACTGCACGGCTTATCTAGTAAGTAGTCTTGGTAGAGATTTTTAAGTCATCGTGGTCACGTGGGAAACATGGATGCGAAATGGGATGAAGTAATAGTAGGAGAGGAGGGACGAGAATGGGGTTGGAGGATGAGAGGAAGTAGATTGGGAGAATGGTCAAAATATGAAGAGAGTCGTGTTTTTAGGAAGGTTTCCTGAATGGCCAAAATTTAAACTACTGAAAAGTAGGTCATACGACCAGAAACATCAATGTGAAGGACCAAAATGAGTATACAGGTAATTAGGAGTGGTTAACCAGCTTATTTGGAGGAGAGTATAGGTCAAGGTCAATACTGGGACTGCTTTATTATTGTGTTGGTAGTGGAGAGAGCTTTACTGTATTTTCATTGGTATAGAGGTCTTGCATAGTAGCCGTCCAACAAGTGCCACGTTCTGTGGGGCTAGCACCAAATACGGTGCATAGTCTCGTAAAACAGACATATAGAGATGAATATGTACATGAATAGCTGCAAAATCAGCTGTCACGCCACACACGCCCTACAATAGTCACAACCTTATTGTGGCTATAGTTGTCGTAAGATCTACCAAGGGAGGGGATGAGGTATCGTCAAAGTTGCTATTCAGCTACATACCAAAGGTTCAGCCCATAATAGTATAACAAAGGAGAGTAAGCTACAATAGACAAACAAAAAAGAAAGTATCTACAATAACTCTAGTGGTTTGATATTTCTTGGTAAGAGAAACAACAACCTTTACCATCATTTAGTAATGGTACCACACCATTAGTTGTATTTAGTAACCTTTGACGAAAACTGGAGCAACAGTAGATGGGTAACGGTTTTCTATGTAAATCCATCGCTAGAATTTTCCTAAGCTAGATATATTAGAGAGAAGACAAAAACCATACCACCATAACCATGTATCATGTACAGGACACCAAGAATATGATATAACAGAAACCCGAGGAAAAACATCACCGGTATTAAAAGTTGGGGGACACCGAAACTGACCGCCCTCCGCCCTTCGTTCCCCGGCAGTTACATTTATTTGTTTATGGTTACATTGATGTGGAGGAGGGAGGAGAGAGGAGAGAGGAGATAGGAGATAGGAGGTTTTAGAGCCACCCATGCCGTTCGATACCGATCCATGGTGTTCCAAAAGAGGAACCATCACCACAACAAACCAAACCCAGAAAAAACAAAAATCAACACTAACAAAACTAACAAGACCACCAGTGTGACGGGAGATGCAAGTGAACCCCTCTCGCACTAATCGCAAGAGATAGCGAAACCTTAGTAATAGATGTCTCACTATCAAACAATAAAGGTTCCCCCTCTATTAGCAGGTTATTGTCATTCGCGGTGACTTACTTCCCGTAAAAGTGCACTTAGTGGCAGAAAAGAAAAAAAATATTATGTGGTAGATCTCGCTAGATGATACCTCGCTACGTACCACCTTTTTTTTTGTCTCCTATCGGGAACTATAGCACACCCATACTCACACACACACTGGAGACAAACTGCACACAACTTTGTATGGGGAAATCGCACCGACTTTCCCGCCTCCCTATCTCACTAACTATGGAGGTTCTTTTTTTTTTCTTCCTCCCTTTTCCCTCGCTTATGTTTACTCCGTCATTTTATCGCTAGTGACATCCTTATCCTTATACTGGTGCGGAGTCAGTTTCCGTTAACCTTGTGGTTTTTTTACATAGTGATGACTTCGATGTATCATGCTTCATGCCTGATACTTGATGCATTACATGCTCTATATAAATATACCCTATCTCCCACCCACCTCTACGGTTGTAAAAAAAAACAACATATACCATTATATATCTTATATTAACGTATCTTCTTCTTCAATGATTAGATCCGTTATCAGGTCATCGTACCGTGTGCCACTCCTTAAAGCTACTACTGCTACTGGTACTTTCCCTAGATTTTCTAATACTCTTGGACTTAGATCATTCCATGAATCTCCAAATAAACTGAACACTACTTTGGGTAATGCCATTACTCCTCCAGTTACTTTAAACACTAAAGATGCTGCAAAACTTGATATCTCCAAGACTGAATACTTGAACAGATTCACCAACAGAGAACTTATGTCTTACTTCATCATTGGTCTTGCTACTCTTAACAAGCCAATTTTAAACCTTTGCATCAAGCTTTTCCCATATGTTCCAATGCCAATCATTAGAGCTTTGGTCTACAAGATCTATTGTGGTGGTGAAACTGTGGCTGAACTTCCAAATACTGCCCAACGTTTGTCTGAAAGAGGTATCAACAACATGATGCTTAGTTTGACTATTGAAGCCTGTAATGGTAACGATAATGTTGACCCAGACTTCATTGTTTCTGAAACCAAGCGTTCTATTGAAGAAATGTTGATTCCTCACACCATCAAGACCATTGCTGAATCCGGTAAGGATATCAACAACATTCCTCCAGGTTACGTTGCCTTAAAGCCAACCGGTTTTGTTAAAGATGCCGCTGCTGTCTTAAAGCACTTCAACAATGAAGAATATGCTGCTAAGTTCGATGATTTGGTCTCTAAGGCTGAAGAAGTCTGTGCTTCTATTTTCGATGCCAACAAGAACTTGGCTGCCAAGTACCCAGAAAGAACTGCTCCTTTCGTTGTTGCTGTTATTGATGCTGAAAAGCATGAATTACAAGAAGGTGTTTACGAATTACAAAGAAGATTATATGCCAAGTTCAACAAGCCAAACATGCCAGTTTCTGTTGTTGGTACTTTACAAATGTACTTATCTGAATCTGCTGAATTATTAACTTTAGAAGAAAAATTGGCCAAGGAAAACAACTATAGATTAGGTCTTAAATTGGTTAGAGGTGCTTACATTCACTCTGAAAAGAACAGAAATGAAATCATCCACTCCAACAAGGAAAACACCGACAAGAACTACAACCAAGGTATCTCTTACTGTATTGATGATATCTTATCTAACCAAGGTAACGAAAGTTTAATTGGTCATTTGGTTGTTGCTTCTCACAACGAAGAATCTTTAACCTTGGCTACTCAAGCTTTATCTAGTGAAGCTCACCAAGGTAACACCAACAAGAACAACATCGTTTTAGGTCAATTAATGGGTATGGCTGATAACATCACCCACAACTTGATCAAGAACTACAAGGTTGATAATATCATCAAGTACGTTGCTTGGGGTCCTCCAGTTGAAACCAAGGAATATTTGTTGAGAAGATTAGAAGAAAATGGTGACGCTGTCAAGAGTGACAACGGTTGGCCATTAGTTAAGGCTGTTACTCAAGTTTTGAGTAAGAGATTACTTGGTACTGCTTAAGTAGCACCGTATAGCATGTAATGAATAATGATTAGATGAAATATCAAATACTGCAATTATAGTAGCAAAAGTAGCAATAGAAACGACGATAATGGAAACCATAGAATCCCGGAATTCTTACCAATTGGGTTAAGGTACGGAACCATATTCCTATTTTGAACCGTTTATGAGCCACAAAAGTGGTTAATTCAAGAACCCAACTGGATTTAAACTTTAAACAGCATTATGAGAACGGTGTGCCTTGCATTAGACTACCGTTCCTGTGCTATTTGGTCGTTTTTCCGGTACTTAGGTTGGTAACAATAGGAAATTTCGCAGCCATTATACATCCCTGCATATAATTACAATATATCCTCTACCTATAGTAGCCAATTCTACTAAAATACGGTTAAAAATAGGGGAAGAGGTATACATAGTGATATAATAATGCACAATACACGCTGTGATGTTTTTTAATGCCATATATGCTTCTATTTAACCGAGGTATCGTCCTTACAGTTTAGTAAGCAATGTAAAGTTGGACCAAATGTTCACCGATCGTCATATTTACTTGAGGAGGAGACTTAATGTCCATGTATGGATTCTGTGGGTGCAGTATTGATGCATTTATAGAAAATTAACGAACTTCAACTGCCAGCATTGATATAGTGTCGATTTAATTGGACCAGTTACTGGCCAAAATAGCTGCAAAATCCGATTCTCCAGGATTACAAGCTGGCTTCCTTCACTTCCTTGTTCCATACATGGCCACTAATCACACATTGAACTACCCATTCCCAGTCAATCACACCAAAATTAATTTGATCTTGCTGAGTAGCGTCCTTCTTTTTTCCTCTCTTTTTCTTTGTCTTGTTAAGTCCTTGCAATTTACCCATAACTGTTCCACCATCATCATAAATCAATATATTTTGTTCACCATCAGAGCTCAACTCCTTCAAATACTCAAGAACATCTGAATACTTCGAGTAGTACTGTAAAGACTTGGCTCCAAACGTATAGAATATAAATTTGCATGTTTCTAAGGTGTTTTCATTGACCTTGTTGTTCAAAACTATTATATTATAGTTCCTGAGGAGGTGGTTATTATTTTGCAATTGATCTACCAATGACTGGTCATTATCGTATCTTCTTCTGAAATTGAACACATCCAAACTTTTGATGGAATTGGATGCTCTAGAGTGTCCTGCTGGTAAAAGATACACTGGCCACTCTTGAAGGGTTACTCTTCCTTCAGCACAATCCACAATAAATGTATCTGAAAGAATTGGCCAACCCAATGCTAAGGCTTGTAGGTACTTGGCACTGCGACAGTGGTTATTTGAAACTATACACCCAAAACTGAACCTATCCAATTGGTTTGAGCTCAACTTTAAGTGTCCATCAGAGTCGTTGGTATAGTCGAATATTTCATTCACTCCTTCGTCAACAAGGGTACCACCATTCGACTCGATTATGCCTTGAATTTGATCTTTTCTTTCTCCATCAATAGAAGTAATGAAGAATAATTGTCCTGAGAAAAGACCGTTTCCAACTACCGAAGCAACTTTTGAAAGCTCGGGTACTTTATCTAGACGCATAGTAGACATTCTTGATGCTGGTAATTGGGTCTTTTGTCTCTGGGTTCTTGTTTGAGCTCTATTAGCACGAGAATTCCGATTTTTAGACAAACTCAGTGTCTCTTTAATGCTGGTATCTTTGGTGGAGTCCAACTTGTAGTTCTCCTGGTGCAAAATCCAGTCAGATAATTCCATGTAACACTCATTGAGAGCAACACCAATCTCTGCATTATTCTTTGCGGTCTGTTTCTGAATGTACACATAATTGTACCCTCTGATACACAGAATCAGATCAACACTGTCCAAATAAGCCAAACCAGTGACCCTAAATTTGGAAGTAGAAGAACGGATTCGAATGGTATCGCCAATTCTGATATCCAAGAGGTAGATATCTGAGTTCTTGATGTTATAAAGCCCTTCTGCGAACTCAACAACCAGCTGATCAAGTCCGCTTTGAACAATTTTACCAGTGTACATCTTGAGATTATCTGCTGCCCAAACGTTTTCACGATGAATAATGTTATCCTCCTTCAATACATGCAGATCTTCTTCACGTAATGTAGGAATAGGTTCGTCTTGGGTGGACTCGGACCGTGATTCAAGGACAATCTTTCTCTTCCTTCTGGTAATTTTAGGAATATCTATTGGTGCCTCGTTAATGTCTGATAAATCGTCCGAGACAT
This sequence comes from Suhomyces taliae, assembly GCA_030572155.1. Taxonomy (NCBI): domain Eukaryota; kingdom Fungi; phylum Ascomycota; class Pichiomycetes; order Serinales; family Debaryomycetaceae; genus Suhomyces; species Suhomyces taliae. The sequence goes on along the minus strand of JAJLZJ010000048.1, from coordinate 59,299 downwards.
CATCTGCATCTAGTGATAAGTCCATAAACGGGTTTTCTATTTCTTCTCCTAGTTTGGTAGGAGAAGATTTAGGAGGCAAGACATCACGAGTCTTGACTACTGGTGATGATTCTACCACTTCACTAGATTCTAAGATCACTGGATCACTCTTAGGATGAATAATTACACTTGATAGTTTGGACGTATTGTTTGATATGTTGAAAGACTTGAACTTTTGTTTGGTAGGGCTGGAAACGGATGGAGAAATCGCCTGGATCTTCCGTCTCTTATGGGTGAACACACTATCGTCATATTGGTGTTCTAAAATGTCTTCTTCTTCCTCATGTCTCTCGTCATCTGTCTTGACCTCTTCGATATTGACATGATGATATCCGTCTTCACTTCTTTGTGATAGTCCCAAATCCGACTGTTCTTGAGTATTTAGAACTTGTCTATGGGCAGTTTTAGGTTCCTTACCCTGTGATCCATTTGGTGATATCACTTGAGTGGCACCAGGCGTGACTACTATTAAGTCACCAGCATTGTTCTTGTATAATGCTGATTGAGATGGGTCTTGTGAGGTCTGTGATGTTTGTGAAGGTCCTTGTACGGGGAACTCATAGGATAATACTATTTTCTGGGTATCAGCTCCTGCCGAAAAGGGGGATCCATCGTATGAGTCTGGTGCTTTGTCTAGGGACTTAGTGCTCTGGGAATCACTAGTACTTCCGTTGATTTTTTGGGTATCTTCATCCCCGTGCTGTCCATGGTATCCTGTTTCATGGCCGCTGTTTGGATTATTGGCAGTTTGTGAACCCGCTTGTGAGCCACTCGATAGTCTCTGGATTTCATTTACGATTATCTGGGTTGCTTCAAGGCCATTTGCAATCTTCTGGGTATCGTCAGTTTCAAGCATAATTTCGTTGGCAATGGGCTGCGTAGGAGCTCCAATCTTCTGGGTATCGTCCATGATCTCATCAGTTAGTGGGATTATCTCGTGGGCAGCATTCTGAGCGGTCTGGTTGGTGGTTATATTGGTGATCTTCTGGGTCTCCAATGAAGGCGGAGTATCTTGTAGTTTCTGAGTCATTGAAGACGAGTCTTCGTCAATTTTCTGGGTTTCTGCTAGTACCTGAGTTTCGTCTCTACCACCAAACAACAGATTTCCTGAACCCTGAGTATCGTGATTCTGGACGTGTCGTATCTTGGCTGAATCTTCAATGATTTGAGTGGCTTGATCCGGGGCGTTTAACACCTCTGTATCACCAATGACTTGAGTAGCAGTATCGATCTTTTGGGTATCATCGACAAGAGGTGGCTTTTCAGGAGAAGTCATTAAAGCGATGCCAAAACTCACGTCTGCTTGGGTCTCTTTTAAAGGGCTTGGATGTTCTTGGGACATTTCGTCGCCAAACACGAGACTATTGTCGTATTCTTCATGGAACTTGTTGCTGTCGGGAAACCCATCGGGTGGTAGATCGTGATGTAGGGTGTGTGGACTTGATTCCATAGGACATGAAGTGTCTGGATGACGTGAAGGTGGTGGTTGGTGATGTAGTTGATTGATAGAATGGTGAGATTTGATGTCTCTACCGCGGCATAGTGACAGGGTTTTGGTGGGTTAGCGAGAAAGTGACAGAAGGCAAAGGGAGAATAGCGAGAGAGTAAGAAAGAGTGCGAAAATAGCGAGAAAATAGCGAGAAAATAGTGACGAAGTAATGAAAAATAGTGGTATAGCAAGAGAGCGTATAACAATTCACGAGAAATTGTAACTTACAAGGCACAGTAGAATGAGTATAAAGCACAGCAAATGAGATTGATATGTTGTAAGAAATGACCAAAATATATTGAGGCTTTCTTTTTCTTCAGCTAATAATTTTACCTTCTCACTAGGTGATTATAGACCCCAAATGACCTCACGATATATAGTTATAAGCAGCACTTCTAGTAAGTAATATTTATAACACACATTTGTTTAGTTCTTCTATTATTTGAATGCTAAATATAAAAATCTATAATAATGTTATTTGAATGTTCTTTTAATATTATAGCATGTCCTTGATTTGTTTTATATTTTATGGTATCGTTCTGGTCTACTATTAGTCATATACTATTTATTAAAACAATTATCTATATACTGCAAATAATTTCATAGGGTTCTGATCATACAATTCACTCGATTTGGTAATTATTAATTTAAGCTATTAATGATACAGGTTATATAAATACACGAATGAAAATTCCATTCAGAGATGACACACATCCATCCAAACAGGATGCTTTTGATAATATACAGAAGACTTGAGAATAAAACAAACATCAATAACAACAACCAATACCCCAATTAATAATGAAATTGAAACAATGTTAGAGCAATGTTGTACCGCATGTTGAAACAAGATTGAATCTTTGTATTGGTGGTGGTGGTGGTGGTGGTGGTGGTGGTGGTGGTGAATTACGCACCCAATTGTGACATGATTTGACTCAATTCACTTCCACCTCCCAAGTTCAGATTCTTTCTCAAATCAAATCCATCGGTCAGTTTAAATGATCCAGCACGATAATCCTTCTTCACCGAATACAAAGCAAATAAACCTATTTTCAATTCACTTCTTTGGCTCAGTAAATAATATGGTAAATGCTCATCTCTAAAATCCACAGGTATAAGATATGCATCTTTAACAAACCAAGGTTTATCAGAAATAACCCCAACTTTGTTTTTGATAAGTAAATATTTATATAACTTTTGAAAATCTTCATCATGTTCTTTTGATGGCTTGATTTCAACAAGGTATAAGTTTCTACTACTTAAAATTTTATTCAAATATGAATCGGCTTTATGACGATCCAATCTACCTTCAATAAGGTATGATTTTTGGTTTAAAATATCAGAAGAGATAGATTTATGAAGTTTAAACACCTCAGATGATGCATCTTCATCATAATCGGAACTAGAATAAAAATCTCCATTGGCATCAAAAGATGCAAAATCTGGAAATGTAATTCTCCCAGACCATACTCTATAATCTTTACTTTGGGAAGGTTTTGGTTTAGCTTCCCCGGTTAAAATAGGGTATAAATCATCATCTGATACGTTATCATGAATATGTTCAAGATCCAGAGATTCTGATGATTTAGATTTATCACCGTTTTCTTCTTGGACTTGATCCTCATTGTTTTCATTATTATTGCTGTCCTCATCTTCATCCTCATCTTCTTGCTCGATTCTTGGATTCAGATTAAGGTATGAGTTCTTTCTTACTGCTTCAGCCTTTTCTTCAGCTTTCTTTTCTTCTTCAGTTAATTCATCTCTTTCAAATATTCTATGATCGACTTTTGTAGTAATGCTTTGATCAATTTCTTCTTCAATATCGTTTTCGTTTTCTCTGATGATATCACCTTTATGAGTTCTTCTTACAATATCTGAAGGTTCATTAGCTGTTAAAATAATATTTTTAATGTTTCCACGTACTTTTTCTTCCACCTTTTCGATATCTCTATTAATTTCCTTTGGTGTCTTTTTAACAAGTTCTTCGAATGTCAAACTTCCATCCAAGATTTCACTCATGAAATGCTTTTTAAGTAAAAATAAGATTCTTCTTCCTCCTTCTATATACCTCTTATCAGGATAGGTTTTAAAGATAATCTCTTCCACTTGAAGGGCCCATTCGGCAGCAGTATTCTCGTTTTCTTCGTCTGATTGATCATTTTGAAAACTCTTTTTGAAGTAATTAAAGAATGCTTTGGCAGTACTGAGCCTGTGATGGTCTGATTTGAGTTTGCTGGTGAGGCTATCAAGCCCAGATATTGGAGGTGTGACGGGTTTAGCTGGAGTTTCTTGAACCGGCTTTGTTTCTTTGGTTCCTATGGCTGGTTTTTGTTCCATGGTTACCTTCGTCACCAAAAGAAGCGGGTTACACACGTCACATTGATAGTTATCGGGTATAGACTTGGTAGACATGAATCCCATACACTTAGCGTGTTGCCAGGTATTACAGTCGTCACATTGAATGAATGTTCCTCCTGTATCGGTTTCTTCGTTGTAGTTTTCTTGAGTTGTTCCACACGGTAAGCATCTTACGATTTCGTCTGAATCGCCATTAGACTTGGACTTGGACTCATCTTTCTTGGCCCTTTTGACTTCTCGACTTGGCTTCTCCTCCACAACGTATTCCTCCTCGAGATCACGCTTGGAGTGTTTGCCCTTATTAGATCTAGCTGATCTCCTTTGCATTGGAATAATTTAAGGGTTGTAAGTGGCGTCACTGGGCGGCTAATTTAAAGGATGCAAATGGTATCGACGTTTTGGGGGAATTACTCGGTTGATCTATTGGAACGAACTGATCGTGATTATGGTTGGGGCGCCTGTTGTATCCAGTTGACTGGTTATGTTGTGAGATGATATATGTTTGTAGAGCGCACACGACTGCACTGTAAAAGAGTAATAGTTAAGGTAACCAAGGGACAGGAAGAAAGTGGTGAGTAAAAGAAGGCAAAAAAGAGGTGGAGCAGAAATGGGTAAAAATTAGAGGGGAGGAAACTGGGATTTGCACGCCAATCTGGTAAAACAGGGTTTCAATGGGGTGAATTTGGGGTTCAGTGGGGGATCCGGTGGATTGTTGTATATGCATCTGGTGATCTTTAGGTTGTATACAGTCTTATGGTAGACTAAGACCATTACCAAAGGTGATAGAAGAACAGATAAAGAGAGTGAAAACTACAAGGATCAACAGAGGCGAAAAAAATGAGAATCGTGACAAGTACAGGTTAAATTTTACTGTATATTGATACTAATAATTTATGGCATTCTGGAATATATTCAACTATAAAATGATGATATAAAGAGGACAATTTAATTTCTTCTGAAAATAATAAGAATAAACGTTGGGTACCATTTCGTAAACATTTCACGTTAGTAGTGCTATGAAAATGGCCATCTAAGTAAAGTTTATCATGTAATATCTTACTAATTAACATATCCATTTTACTCATAACTAGACCAACATCTCTACTCTAACCTACAATTCATCTTTCTTCACAATTAATACATATGATTGACCGTATCTACCCTAAATCATAAACCCATACAACAAAGTTACAAAAAATAACCGAATAACACGATCCAATAAACACATCAAGTTTATTGGACATGAACAAATACAGACAAAGATTCATTCAAAACTAATAAAAAAAAGTTCTTCAAATTAATATGGTGACCTTTTATTTTGTAGATACACCTGAATTATTTGCTAATGTTTGTTTGAGACTATAATCCCTTGATTAAAGCCATCAACTCGTTATCATCTCCTAATACTTCTTCCACATCAGCCAATGCATGCTCACTAAAGAGACCAGACTTGGTTGGACGGAAACCCTCAGAAACTGCTTCCACAATAGAAGCTTGTCTTCTTTTAATCTTTGAATCCTTTTTGGTTCCAGAACCGTAAGAGGAAGTAGATGAGTTTCTTCTAGGCTTTTTAGGCTTGGAGATAGAGCCCATTTTTGGTGGTGGGCCACCAGATTGATTGGTAAGCGAGTATCGCCTCTTATTGAAGTCATTATTTGACTTACTGGTATGATTATAATGAGAAGTTACATTTTCTGGATGAAGTACTGAATTTTGGAGGACAGACTTATTTCTGAAAGCTCCTAAAGGAACTGGATTCTTTTGAGTATTAAAATCACGCCAAATTTGAGCGTCATTCTCATCATCATCTTCCAATTCACTGATGTTCAATAAGTCATCAAGTTTTAATTGTTGCTCTGTAGGACCAGGGCCTGTGTTTATAGTAACTGCTGGTGGCATCTTCTTTGGTTTTGATCTTGGTTCTAATTGTTTGGATTGTAATGTTCTTGTAGATAAACCATCGATAATACCAAAAGGTTTACTATCGATAGCTACCCAAGTACCAAGAACAGGTGGTCTATAATCAGCAGTTTTGGATGAAAGAACTTCCTTGGCCTTTTGTGAACCAACTTTAGACTTATTATTAGGCTTAGGAAGCGAAAGATCAACATCAGTAGATTCTCCACTATCATATTCATTTTCAATAAGTGATTCTTCCATATATGCCTTGGTATCGAAATCCATATGTTTTTCATTTTCATCCTCGAAATGAATGTGTTCCTTGGTAGCAACCCAACCTTCTTCTTCACCACTACTTTCATCGGAACTGAAGAAATAGTTCCAAAGGTATGAATCGTCATCTTCATCACTATTGTGTCCACCCTTTCTTTTAGCCTTTTTAGGCTTCTTGGCAGCAGCAATACTTTCATAAATAGGTTCGTTGAAATCAATAAAGTCATCATATCCATCGGCATCTTCATCTTCATCATCTTCACTATCACTTTCATATTGAATTACAGGTTTTTGGTTGTTATTCAAGTTAAATGAATCAAGCATAGAATTTCTGGAAGCTTCACTGAAATTATCATCAATTCCATCATCATCATCAAATCCATTATTTTCAAATTCATTTACCAAAAACTTTTCTTCTTCTTTAAGAAAGGGATCATCATCTTCTTCTATAGATCCAATGGATGAGTGACGAATATCATGATTTTGAGAATCATCTCCTAAGAATTCATCCATTCCATTATCGGCTTGTAAAGTAGCCAAAAGTTCGTTATCATCAATTTCATAATCTTCATCGGAATTAATTTCGTCTTCTTTAATTTTTGGAACTTGAATTAATGAATCAAATTCAAATTCAAATGGTACGGAAACGTCTTGCGTGGTAGGGGAAATTTCTTCACCCATATCTTCATCCGCTGGAGGGAGTTCAGTAATTGAATCTGGTTTTTCATCATCACTTTCTTTATCGAATTCAAATTGAAAGTTAATATCTTCAGGAAGCACAGCCTCTGATTTTCTTCTACCAAAAGGTTTGGCAACAGATGATTTCCGATGTTTAGGTTTTTGGACAGATTTAGAAGCTTTACGCTTGGTTAATGCTACAAGATCAGAGATATCTACCTCTGAATCAGATTTAAGAACCAGTTCATCATCTGAACCAGAATCATCGTTTTCTTCTTCATCTTCGTCGTCATCATCTTGTTCATCATCATCTTGGTAAGTTGCGGTCTTTCTAGGTAATCCTTTCATGGCCCTAACAGCCTTTATAGAACTGGCTTTCTTTTCTGCTTGTAATTTTAAAAAATCTATGTCTGAATCAGAAGACGAAGATCCAGAATCAGAATCCTCAGATTCATCAGAGGAGCCATCACTTTCATCTTCATCGGAATCAGAACCTGCTGCTCCGGACCATGAGCTTTTTTGGGGAGTTTTCTTTCTACCATAAACATTTGTCTTTCTTCCATATTTCTTGGCCAGTTTTCCAGCGGTCTTTGCACTGGAATTTCTGGCAAACTTTTGGACATCATCATCAGATACTGCGGTAAGGGAAGATTCTGAATCATCAGAATCATTAAATCTTGGTTCATCAGAAGATGAATCTACTATACTGAAACGACGCTGAGCAGCACCACCTTTATAGCCATATCCCCCAACTCTTTTCCCAGCCATTTTCTTTTGAGGAGGCTGATGATTTTGAGGTCTATGGGGGACTTTAGCCTGTCTCGGCTGCTGCAGCATTTTCTCTTTCCTAGGGCTTTTAGCCATTATTCAACACCTTTTTATAAAATGTTGATGTTTGTAGTTATGGAAAGTTTCACAATTATACATAGTCTTACCAATCAAAGGTTTACTGGAATGACTGTAGACTTGGTGAAGTTTTTTTTTAAACAAGAATCTTAAATATAGGACTAATTCTATGATTACCGGAATCTAAGGGAATCAGTCAACTGATTGAACTTTATGACTAGGAAGTAAACGGGGACGGTAACGGGATGTTTTTGTCGTATTTTTGAACTTTTAAAATTTGGTTGTTGTTGTTTTTGAAATATCTTCACACTTGATTGAGGGGGTGACACTAGCGGCTGAAATAATAGCAGAAGTGTTGAGATCCAAATGGTAGTGCTAATTAAACGGAGGTCACTTGAGTGGAGCCGGTGGTTAATTGATGTTGATATTCAAGGTTATATAAAAGCTGATCTTGCCAGTTGTGTGTGTCTGGGGAAATGACTGGCTTTGTAACAATAGATTGATAAATAAGATAATTGATATTAGTTGCAATGCGCAGTTTGGTAAGAATTTTTCGAGATGAGATATTCACGAGATGAGATAGGAGAGACGGTGACAAAAAGGGGAAAATGCGAATCACTATGGCGCCAAGTCGCAATGACGTGGGGGGAAGACATCACGGACGATTTAGTGAGGCAGGGAGGATTTTTTAGTGAGACCTTTAGTGTGATGAGGCGGGGAACTTTGACAAGAAAATACCACCAAACCAGAAAGTGAGGAACTGGAGAAACTGAAAAGATCAGATCAGTAATTAGGAAAATAGAGAAAAGAAGAGAAGATAAGAAGATAATAAGTGAAGAAAAACAAGGAGAAGAAAGTGGTGTATAAAAGATAGAAGAAGGTAGAAGAATCATCAAGAGTATATGCTAAAGGGGTGTACAGGTGGAACAGGTGTATAGGTGTAGATGTTTATAAGTTTATATGTACGAGGAGCAGGAAGAAGTGGGGAGGGTGGAAACGTCACCAATCAGGAACCACAGATCACCAAAAGACGTGATACAAGGACCAACAAGGGGGTGAATGTAGGGCAGTTTATGATGTACGATTTACACTTAAAAATGTCTATTGTGGCGGGGAGCAGATGGCTGCCAAAACAGCGGCTGCTTTATATATGGTTATACTAAGGACACAGGACTCTCTTGCACCAGACCAGTGATAAAGGTACAATTGGTACAAATAGCACCAATATTCAATGTTCTACTGGTAGTGACTAGTGAGACTAGAAGGTCCAAGGAGTCCTCCCGTAAAGGTCTAGATAAGGAATAGCTAGAAGAAAGCTAGCGACAATAGCAGACTTAACGAAAGCTATTATCAACAAAATAGCGAACAGCAAATAGCGACTCCAGCTATCTAGATTACCAAGATTGGAAGGAGACCCCTTAAGAAATAGCAAACTATGACAGTTGGCATTTGTTGTTTTTGATATTAAACAAGAACCAACTGATCTAATTGTTTGGGGCTAAAAAGAGGGACAGAAGCACAGTGTTTAGTACTTCTTTTCAGCTTCAGCACTGGCGGTCAATCTAGCACTCAATTCGATTTGTTCCTTAACGGCCTTGGTCAAGTACTCGATCATAATGACGTCTTGGTTGTGGTCACGGAAGTGAGATTCTAATTGTTCCATGTTGGTCAAGATTTGAGGTTTGTTCAATAAGGTGTTGCTCAATAATCTCAACAAATCAAGGTCTTTATCAGAAGAACCAGCCTTGGATTCAATGTATTGTAACAAGTTGTCGATGTTGGCAGTAACAGCATCTAATTGACTAGACAAGTATGATAAATCAGCAGATAAGGTGGTGGTGTTTTTATTTATGGATTTTTCCTTTAATAAGTTGAAAGCAATCTTTTCACTAACAGAAGTGTTGATAACTTGATTTGGAATAGGAGTGAAAATGTATGAGCTGGTAGTACTAGAAGTTTTCCAACCAATTTGAGCTCCAGCAGCAGCGGTTCTACCCACAGCAGCACCAATATAAGAGGTAAGCTTTGGAGCAGTTATTTCTTTATTCTTATTTAAATATTCAACATTAAGGTAAATGGCTGGGTATGGGAAAGCACGGTCGTTTCCCTTAGAGTAGAAATCATGGATTAAAGAAGTAGTACCATCCAATACATCAGAACTACCAAACCATCCTAAAACAGTATCCTTTGGATGTGCTTTCTTGTGCAATTGATATAATGCTTTGTGAGTGTGATCTTCAATCGATATGGAGTCTCCGGTTTCGTTACTTGGAACCATGAATGCATCTCTGATTTCACATTCAGATCCATCATCTGATCTTATACCTAATAAAGTACCAATGATTCTTTTGTTGGAGTCAAGACTTTGCTTTGGAATGATTTCTAAGATTTGGAAAAGGGCTGGAGCATGTATTTTGATCTTAGCTGGTCCGTTAGCGGATCCAGCAGCTGGTGCTGATACGTTAGGACGCACCAAATGCATTAAAGACTCAGACATGGTGTGGTGGAAGTGATGGAAAAGTTGATGGTTTTATGAAAATTTTCACAAATGTGTGCAGTACTCACCAACTATGAACAAAAATATCTACAAACGAGCCTACGAACAAAGTTAGTGAAAAGTGAAAAGTGAGAAATGAGAAATAAGAAACGAGGAATTCTGATTTTGGAACGCGACATCTTTATCATTGTAGGGCTAAAGATGAAGAATGAAAGTAGGAGAATATATTGGATACTTTGATTAAACTGAAAGGTAAAAGCTGTTTCGATAAAGCAGTTATAATGGATTGGTTTACGTAAGCAGAATAAAATGTAGAGGGCAATGTTAAGTGAGAGCAAAATTAGGGTGGTCTATTTCAGGTCAATAATTTCTTTGGAAATTGTGTTGCTAAACACTTATTTTTGGTTTCTTCGTAGTTGGCCTGGATATGGGTGCCTTTATCCTCCACTTGTGGCAACTTAAAGGTATAGAATGGGTCTATCAAGTTTCATGTCGCTAGTGTGTCGCGACATATTTGCACCCATCAAACCAAGAGATCAACTTAACACCAACTCATCAGTGTCGAAACAGGTAACTGTGTACGAGGCGAGCAGATCACCATTTCCAAAGCTTGCAACATACTTTAAGATCATAAACTTCTCCTAAACCTTAAACCTTATAATTGAAATCAATGAAATAATTGATATGATCACGTTTATCATCACGTGTGTACACATTTCATATTTCGTTGTTGGCAATATGCACTCCCCAACCACTGGTACTTCACTACCTGAAACCATCTCTCATCAACTCCGTTCGTTGTTTGTCGTTGTTTCTCCAAGAATGCAGACTAACAAACGAAGACCAGATTCTTCCTGGGGTGCCTCAGTGGCAAAATCACGCCCCCAATCGACCACTCCTCAGCCACAACGTCAATCAACTCAACCAAAACCAAGAACTTGGTTGTACCTGGAGAATTCGTTTCTTCTCCGTACACCAAGTCGAATCCAGCTTAAGATGAGTGTTTCACAAGAACTCAAGGCTAGAGAGTCGATTCATGACTTTATCATCAAACTTGCTTCGCGTTTAAAGGTGGATGGCCGGACTATTTTAGCAGCAACCATTTATACTGATAGATTCTATATGAGGATGCCAATAACGTCATCGAAGTATTATGTGGCAAGTGCTGCTTTGGCAATCTCAACCAAGCTTAACGATACTTACAGGGTGCCGGATAAGATAGCGTTGGCAGCATGTAACTTGAAAAATACCAATCCTTCGGTACCTATAGATGAACAAAGTGATATGTTTTGGAGATGGAGAGATCAGTTATTGTACAGAGAAGAGTTGATTTTGAAGACTCTTAATTTTGATTTAAATATCAATCTTCCTTATGAAATCAGAGATGAGTTAATGCTCATAGAGGAAGACGATGTGACCTCTTCTTTCAGTCAGAAAAAGGTGGATATATTAAAGAATACAGTATCATTACTCGAAGTGGTATCTTCGCTTCCAGTGCTTATATCCTACGACATATATACTCTTTTCGGAACAATGATGGTGGTGGTGATTTTGGAAGGAAGAATTAAATTCGAGGATGAATCCTTGATTATGCCTGACGACTACTTGATGCAGAATTTGGGTGTAGAAATGGATTTGTGTTGGAAATGTTATAAATATATCATGAAGTTATTAAAAGCAAGTGAAGAGGACCCAGCGGTAATAAGTAATAAAGCTGCTTCTAAGAGATTAAAGGAAGTAGAAGAAAAAGTTTTCTACAGCACAATGATTCATAAAGGGGAAGAAAATGGTAAGATCAAGCAAGATAAAGCAACCGGAGAACTGGTAACCGAAAATGGTGAAGCAAAAGCCGAAAAGGTTGAAAAAGAAATAGAATCCGACAAACAAGAACCACCGGTTGCAGATGAAAAGACCCAAGTCAAACCTCAAGAATCTAATGAAACTGAAGAACCAGAAGTTACAGATAAAAGCGAAAAGTCAGAGAACCACGGACAACCAGCTAATGAGGCTCGAAGTAATGACAACGAACATGCCAATGATAACTCAAAGAATAGAGAGACACCACAAGACTAGCCATATGGGCTAATAGGATAACTACATAATTTAAACATGGAAACATGAACTGCAAAAAGCGGTGGTAAGGTTAATTCTTGGGACTAACATGAAACATAAATAATACATGTAATATTAGAAATAGAGCCAACTACGAAATTCAAGTATTATGGATACTATAATAGATAAAAAGCAACGATATATGAGCTACGACCATGAATAAAGGGATATAATTACCGCCAATTGTATTCAATATTCATTTTCACACTCACATAGATAATGTACATATAGAGATAGAGGTGAATTTCCTGTATATAGCACACTAATATGGTTGCAGTTTTGCACCCACAAACACAATTGCGTCCATGATAGAAATAGAAGAACCAACAGACTCTGAAATGTCACTGATGTCCCATGAATATCCTCCTTTGGTGGACGAGATTCTTGAGCATCATCGTAAGGGAAACTTGTATCAGATTCTAACGCTTATGCCCAATTTCAGAGAATCAGCACCATCAATTGTTCACTTGATATTTGGTCTTACTTTGTTTCAATTAGGTAGAATTGGTGGAGCATTGAGAGAGGTTGGGTTGGCGATAGAATTGGAGAATAATCCAACTGAGAGGGAAACGTATATTCGCCATTTAGCTGAATTTTTCAAGCGTTTAGGAATGATGGATGAAGCAATTTCTTGTTTTGGTGAAATAATTGAGATGTCTCTGGAACGGCACTTGTTGGGAGAGATAGATGATAAGGAAAAAGAGGAAAGGATGTTAGAAATGGAGAAAATGCTAGAAAAGGATATGGTAGAAGAGTGAGTATACTGGTAATCAAAATATCAAAAAATTGAAATTCTATTACTATCTACACTCTTTAAATTGTGGTATTTGTCAGCTGAATTTTACTAACATAAGACCTGGAATAAAAGTTCTACAATCAGAACCACTTCATAGTCAAGCCCAAAAGTACCTTAAAACAGCAACACTTCCCATCCCGTCTCTTAGTATCAAGTGTCTTGATGTTTACGAGAAGATAAATGCTGCTGTTGAAGGATTTAAGCACCTAGACTCTCCTCCAGTAGACATACTAGATCCTATTTACTACTCTATTATTTCCATGGGTCCAAATTACTTATACAAACCGCTTGTAGAAATTGAAGTCAAGATCTTACATTTTATGGATACACAGCTTTTAAAACATATAGAAATTGATTACGACATGAAACCAAAGCAGTTGGTGAAACAGCTTGGGATTTGGAGCAGAAAGGGCAACAAGCTATATATAACATCCGTTTGTGAGATGATTGTGAAGCATAAAATTATTCTAGGATATCTTCTTTATTACAAAAAGGAATATGAAAAGGCTCATTTACATTTCAAATGGTTAACGCAGTTCATGAATGGTGTGGAAAAGTTGACTATTAGTCAAGGAAATGCCATATTGTCAAAAGTCACCAGTAGAGCAGCTTTAATTTATTGTTTTCATAGTTACTTACTTTCGGAGAATACAACAGAGCAAGAGATGGGGGATATTCTTAATCGAATGATTATCTCTGAATACTCTAAAAGTCAAGAATTTCAAAGTGGAAGAACAAGCAAATTCTTTCTTTGTTGTGGGATGGCGTATGAACGGTTTGCTCGAGCCAAAGGAAAACATATAAAAATGAGTACTTTTGGAGACTTTGCCAAAGAGTTCCTTGAAATATCTTCTGAATCAACCAAAATGGCATTCAAGTATAATCCTGACGCATTATTGGAAATGATCCGGAAGTTCATTCTTTGGGCAGCTTCTGCTCTTCCCGATGACCCCAGCATGCTACAATGCTACGATAGGATTATATGGGGAATATTACTTCACGGGGGCCTCCATTTTAATTGCTTGTGGTTTTACATCACCTTAAGGAATTATATGATGTTGGAGTTGGACTTTGGGCCTTTACATTACTCACCCGAGCATGATATGAGATTCTTTGAGGATGAGGATATATTGGGGAAATACGAGAACGGATGGGATTTGGTGTTTCAAGCATGGGATCTAGAGAAGGAGATTATAAAAGTAAGTTCAAAGGAGGCAAAATCAGCTCCTCCTGTGCCGTTACATGTCCGGTATCGTGGAGTATTCAAGTTGAGACATAGTGCTGAAGAAGATTTTGCACCCAAAAGCTCGGACCCACAAACGCACTTAGACTTGTGGGACTCTAAAGATGTTGAAAGGTACCTCTTACCACAGATATATGAGCAGGAATCAAGACTTCTTATTCTAGATGATGACTATGATGGTGTTGCAGGCGACCAATACGAGTATTCTCTGAAGTACCTGATCAAGCCTAAGATGAAGTCATGTTTAAAAAGAATCAGAAAAGCAAATCAGACTGAAGACAATGTTCAAAAGAGCAGAGGTTTGATCTCCTTGTGGATCAATACTTACAATGACTACAGAGGTAAGCACCCAGATATTATTGAAAGCTGGAACGAGACTACTTAGCTAAACCAAACAACCAATATGAGCAATTAAACTTCTCTGTGTTCTGTTAACAAGTGTTTTCAAATTCTGCCTATAGTTTATTTAATCAGCTACCGAAGAATCACCGAAACAATGTAGTGTGTATTGTACCTATTTTTCAAGGGTATACCGATTTTCAAAATGACTATTCTTTACTTAATCGAAAGACCACCTGAAAAGCTATTCACTTAATTGAGTACCTTAACAATCGATTAATTGGGGTCATCATTAATGGCCACTGTTACTACTTGGCACCACGGTGGGTCGGTATCACTTAACGTATAGAGACCAATTAATTTTTAATGGTTGCACTCAAATTTTAATCACCTGTGATCCATATTTCCTTATCTCTCTTCTTCATTGGATAGCTGGGGTAATTGCGGGTGAAGTAACAGATCAGGCTCGGCCGAAAGCTTTGGAAAAGCTTGATAATATTGTGGTTAGGTGAAACACGGGAACTTGATCCCTACATGTGGCTTGGTGATAAGACAATAAGGGTGAGGCTGACTCCAACGGTGTAAAAGTCCGTTCATTTCCGCACTCCACTCTGACGTCATACATTAATACCAAGCACTTAAATTACAACCAGTGACATACCACGCCATTAGTACTTTTGTGACGTAGTGAGGGCCAGCCGTGACAAGAGCGGTTAAGCCCCACGTTCACATTCACATCAATGTATGGACCCGTTGGACTATTGATCCTCGTGGTTGTGAACTATGTTGTGAACTATGTCTGCTATTCTATTCTGTTTCGTATATTTCCTTCGCTAACATGAGCATTACGATTAAGTGCGTCCACGGGCATGATCTTACAGTCCATCCCTAGTTCCTATAGAGGTTCAATAGATTATCACAGTTATACAAGAGACTAACGTAACAACAGTACGTCACCACTAACACCCACATGTATTCCTTTACCCGAGGTATAAGACCTTCGGCGTGGGCTTCCTAGTGCTCGGCAAAACGGTTTTTTAGCGGGTCATCCAAATATGATCTCTTATCGACCGCGTGGCTTGTCCAGTACCTACATACAGTGACCTTTTAACATCTAATATCAGATTCAAAAATATTACGAACGGGTTAATTTTGCAACTTAAATTGGAGCCAAAATCCCCTTCAACGAAGTTTTAGTTTTCTCCACAAATCACAAATCATTAAATATGAGACAAACTTTAAGACCTACTAACATAATTTCTCCAACTCCATCTAATGCCGGTTACTCTCCAATCCAAGTTAAACGTTATAGTTATTTGAATAGCGTACCAAGGTCTGGAACTCCTATGCCATATAAATTTCCAACTCCAAATGAGAAGGCTGATTTGGAACTTCCTAAAGATCCACCATCATATTCTGAATCAATAGCAGAAGAATTCCAATTTTGAATTGGTTATGCAACGTCTCTCAGACACTAAGGGTCTAGAGAACTTATGAGTTACGAAATGGTAGATATTATACAACTTTTTGGTACAACTTTTATTCAAAGTTGTTTTTATTACCCTGGCTAGGAAGAAGTCACTGGTTGAAATACTAAAATCAACTGTGTCTTAGGAAGTTATAGGGTAGCAGGGACTCTATTGGAATTTAAATCTTATAAACTGAGGCAGCTGGGATAGCTGCGAAATCATTCAAAAAACCATAAAAAAAAAGACATTAATTAAAACATACAGAAAAAAATTTTATAAATCAAGATGTTTTATTCTCTAGGATGCTGGTCACTCTGGCAGAATATAGGAAATTAAATAAATGTGTTTTATAATAGAAGAAAAATATAACCATCCATACTTTAATCCATTGTAAAGTAGCCAAAAATTGAAGATTAGAAATGTAATTTATATATTCTCTAATATTTAGGAATTGATATGATATCTACCGATCCTTTGACTTGATCTTAAGTGGTTCATAAAGTCTAATACTTCCAACAAAGCTTGATTTCCCCTCTATTTGTCACTACCTCCTAACCATAGGTCCATATAGATTTCTGGGGTCACGGGGACAATCACGGTACAACTTAGAGTAGTGTGATTTCGGTGTGATTTCGGTAGTGCGATTACATAAGCCACTGATTGATCACTATCAAAATCTTAGTCCTGATCGGATTACGTTTAACATTAAACCATTATCAGCATTCAGATACGAACGTGACGTACCGGATATTCACGCGTATTCACGGCCTAATTGACCTTTCACTAATTCGGGTTTCTTAACCATACAAAACCACACATCTACACGCTCATTCGTCACCATCATTCATCTCCGCCTTTCACCTCCACCTTTCACCTCATATCATTAATCAGCATGGATGAAGATCATATAGATATCTTTGAACACCTAGACGTCGGACTAGTGGAACTACTTCACAACCGTGCAGTGGAAAACCTTCTAGAAGATATTCCGGTCGATCAACCGGTCAGAAGAATACAGAGAATACAAGAGTTTCTTCATGATCGACAAAGAGAGAGAGAACTTGGAAGTATTCGGAGATATTGGGGATTGGTATACTTGGGAGGGTTCATTCCTCTTCCTACATTCGGATATCGTCTCTTTTGGAGAGAGTACCTTCCTAGAGCACGTCAATCAGCGCTACGTTATTTGGCGTTATTTTTCCGTTTGGTAAGGATGTTCATGCTAATGACATCACTATTGACTTACTTGAGGTATGCTTTGAAACCGTTCTTTATATTTGGTAATATGATCACTTTTGGCCAAAGTTTTATCAGAGATACCGTGACTTATATACTCCATGATTCACCTAAGTACTTGAACCGTAAAATTGAGATGAATGGCTACGATATTTATTCTATTTTGGAAACCGATAAGTTCCAGTCTTATTCATCAATTAAAGTGGTTTATGAGTGGTGTAAATATGCGATAGCACAACAAATATGGTTGGAGTGTGATAAAGCTCAGCCTACTCCAAACTGTGTTCTTATTACTGATAGTTTAATATTCAAATATTCTACAATTTTGGAGTCGTTCTTTCCAGGCTTCAAACAGCTTCCATGGTGGTTTTTAAGGGCCACTACACTTATGGTTTACTACTCGTACTTAATTATAGGGGTTGTTATCTGTGTCAATGTTTTCTTATTTTATTGGTTCAATATGACAAAGAAGTTTGGCAAGTATGGAGAGTTTGCCAGAAGAGTAGCAACTGCAGGTTGGAAGTCCATATGGTTAGCAGCATAATTAATTACCAGAAAATAGCACAATTACTGGACAAATACTTCACACTTCTAATAGCATAGGGATATACGAGTCTCCCTTAGAACGCCTCTTGGTGACATAGATACATATATAAAATAGGATATATACGTCAAGAGCATCAGTATTGAATTGAATCTGTAGAGTTGCTAAGATTTAAGGGTATAAAGGCTCCAAACCAATACAGTGAAGGTATAAAATAACCAAGAATAACCAACTTTTATAATTGCAGCACCACTAAGTTGAGCGAAACAAGGTATTAAAGCTTTATTAGGGATTTCCAGCCTTTTAATGGTATTTATTCGCCAATATCTTCTAGATTGGGCGAGGTAATTAATGGGTGCAAAATTAAATACACATAGTTAATCTTGCAACCATAAAGTAAGAGATGAAATAAGGCTAACAGTCGATTAGTCTACAGACAAACCTAACCATACCTAGCTGGTGAGCCGTTCTTCGGCTGGTTCTAGTTGTCTTTTTCTACTAATAAGCAACTACCGTTAGTGCAGCTGCTGATGTTCAATATGCTATTTATCTGCATTTGCAAATATAAGAGTAAGAGGTAGTAAGAGTCGACAAAATAGGTTTGATAGGGTTGATAGGAGGATATGAGGATAGGTAAATGGAGTGATAGCGGACAGGTTATAGAGTTTATAGGATTCTCGGGTATTCTTTCTCTTTTCTTCTAATTTCTGTAGTTGAAGTTCCTATCAAACTGGCTTATTTCTGTTGAGAGACTCAGGATGGAACAAACGGTTGTATTCAGCAAGGGTCATGCCGTATGGCTGTCTATACAACAAGATAGACGTACTGGTGGTATTGTTGTCTACATTCGACAATAAAGAAACCCTATGGTCAGCCAAATGAAAACTTAAACAGTCACGAATAGCTTCAGTGGTGATTCTGTCAATCTCTTTAATATTGTCTCCAAGCTCAAGAACAATATTATTACGTTGTCTAGCAGTGTAGACAATAGTATCGTTGGTCCATAAGGCAGAATCAATGCACTCTTTGAGTAACCGATTGTTCACTGCCATAGCACTAGCACTAGCGACCAAAGTAAACAAAATTGAGAGCTTCATGGTTGCATTCAAAAGGAAAATGAATATTTCTTGCAGTCAATCTCTAGTTGGGTTACCACGCAAAAAATTTTGCAGCTCTTGTGGGGTAGTTATTAGGTTGAAATGTTGCTTTGAGGGGGGTTTTTAACCGGATAGGTTAGGAACAGGTTGGAGAGGGCCAGAAGAGTTTGTTTTGTTTGTGAAGAAAGGGTATATTGAGGAAGTACCTAAACTATGTGTAGGCGAGGTGTAGAAGTAGATACGGTAACTAGTATACCAGTTGGAGTGGAAGCAATCTTTAGAATCTGGTTCGATTCCTTATCTTGACAGGGTGAAATTGTATTAATAACCCGTTACGTAATATTTACTTCCTGCACATAGACATATAGTGGAAATTTGTCCCCCCCCACATTTGATCCCAATCAAGTATTTTAAGCGGATACATCCTCAATTGGATAATAACCCGATCAATTGTCACTAAGTTCTCGTAACCTACGACCCACCAACCGCGGAAAAGCAAATATAGATCTGCATTCATTAATCGCGGTAAATTTTTCAAGCTTAATTGGACTATATAAAAAAAAATAGACCACTTTTCATTTACACCAAATCGCCTCTACAAAACATCACCTAATCAACCTCAAACATGTCACTTCCAAGCGAAATGCAAGCAATTGTGTTCTACGGTCCATATGACATCCGTACAGAGACCAGAGGAACTCCCAAGATCCAAAAAGACAGCGATGTTATTTTGAAAGTCCATTATTCTGGACTCTGTGGTACTGATTTGCACACTTACCGAGGTCACATCAAGGGACCAGTAGGAGAAATTATTGGACACGAGTTCTTAGGAACCATTGTGGCCAAGGGGGATGCAATTCCTGATGATAAGTTCAAAATTGGCGATACTGTATTGAGTACTTTTACTATTCAGTGTGGTGAGTGTTGGTACTGTGTACATGGATACTCAGGCCAATGTGAAACCACCAATACCTTTGGTAAAGTGGGACTTCCAGGAGGACAAGCCGAGTATGTTAAAATTCCTAGTGCTCTTTCTACCTTAATCAAGAAGCCAGAAAATTCCGCTGGTGTTGATGACTCAGTTTATGTGCTTATGGCAGATATCTTTACTACTGGATACTATGGAGTCAAGAAGATCATGGACTTTATGAACCAGCCTGCTGCCAAAAGTATCAAACAACAGACAATTGAAGATGTGACTATTCTTCAACTTGGTTTAGGTCCGGTTGGATTGTGTGCTCTTAGAGTATTGAACCATTTTGGATTTAAGAAAGTCATCTGTGTAGATAACGTTCCTTCAAGATTGGAAGAAGCAAAGAGACTTGGTGCATACAAGACAGTTAATTTTGATAGTGAGACTGATATTATCAAGGAATTTATTGAAAAAGAAAATGGTGGAATTGGTTTTGATGCCGTTCTTGAAGTGGTCGGTGCTCCTTCTGCATTGAAAACTGCCTATGATAATGTCCGTAGAAATGGGTTCATTTCCTCCATTGGTATGGCTCACGATCAACTTCCATTTGATGGTCTTGAATGTTACTTGAAGAACATTAATATTTCCTTTGGTAGATGTCACGCTTGGTCTCTTTTCCCAGAAGCTTTGGAAATCTTTGATTTACTCAAGGCTGATTTTGCTAGCTTTATTGATTATAAGCCAAGCTTAAAGGAAAGTAAAGAAGCTTTTGAAAAGTTTGACAAGCATAAGGTTAACAAGGTTGTTTTTGATCTTACCAAATAAAGAGTTTAAAAGATACTCAATGAAAATGAACTTCTGAATGAATATATAGAGTAGTTTCCAAATATAATATGACCCAAAATGTTTTAGACGACGAAGTATGCTAGTTTCTTGTTATTCTTGTGAAGCAGTTGGAATAGTTGTAATATATTACTGTTCTTGTCTAGTATCTTAATATATATGACCTCATAGGCTCGTAAGGAACGCTACCCTGATGGTTATAATTATAATTATAATTATGTCTATAATCTATAATTATATTCCCCTAATGAATCTGCGAGTGAACAAAATTTAGAATATCCCAGTAGCTATAAATTATAGTTGCTTCTATTTGTAGGGATTTTTCACTCAGGTTTAAGATAATTTCAACATATCTAGTTTCTACTACTCAAAAAAGTGTTTTCTATTTAACTAGTCCAAAACTCCTAGGTTTCTTTTTAGTTCATACTTGTCTCTCTAAACTTCCTGAATGTAATTATACTAATCCTCCTCTTTTGTGTTTTAGTATGGTTGGTTTCGGTAGGTTCTTTTACTTACACTAGCAACTGTATGTTACCCAAAATGGTACTTCGGAAAATTTTTGTTATCCTTGGCTTTTGTACCCTTAATTAATTTATATGTACCAGTTACATGCACCATGCATCTTGTTATCATTACATTGTTCGGTAACGTCTGGTCAGTGGCTCGTATTCCATCTTCGGGGAGAATATTACCCTAATGTGGAAGGCCAAAGTTGGTAAAAATGGCACTTTATATTCTAAGCCTAATTGCTGCTAAAAATTGCTACCCTCACTCCCCACTTTTCCTCTAGTTAACCTCTGGTATTGTTTCATCACCATGGTGATATCTCACAGGTAACACCGCTTGGCGGTCAAAGGCAGTGTACGGTCACGTGACAAAGAGCACGTGAAGATAGTGATCTCCACCATTGAACTTCAATAGAAAAGTCACAATAAGTGCTTAAGTGGATGTTTGGATAGGTAAAGTACGAGTCGTTGTTATGGCTGAGTTGATCGCGAAGCACTTGGAGGTCGCTACGGCACTATGGGGTCTTGAAAGGGTCCTTGTTCAGCCGTGAGCGGAATTGTATAGACCCCACGCTCGCAACCGACCGAACTAAACATTAATCGGACCGTGATCGGAAAGCATCCTCTATAACCAAAATGTCAGAAAATCGGGAGCCTAATTACGACAGTCGTGAGGACGGAAACTCTGCTGGAGAACATGTAGGGCACCCGAGCGGATATAACCCCACAAATCCGGCAGGTCCTAACGTCCCAACTCCTCTTGGAGTTCAGGGTCCACCTGGTACCAACATGTACATGGCCCCCAATGACCAGTCACTTCGTGGAAATACTGGGACAGTTTTACCTCCACTTTCTAATGGGGTGCCACAGACTCAAAACTATACAGGAGTGAATCCAAGAGGAGGTACTCCAGCAGGTAACGTTTACTTATCGAGACAAATTAGGATGGGTGGTGGTTTGGGCCAGCATGGCCTCCACTTACTGCCAATGAATCAGCCTATGCAACAAGGTGGGGGAGTTCCTAGTGGAGGAAATAGTGGAGGTGCTCCAACAGGAGGACATCAACATCCACAAGGCTATGGATATAGACAAGAAGAGCCTATCGTGATGGGAGAACATCCTGGCGCCA
Organism: Suhomyces taliae; assembly: GCA_030572155.1. Classification (NCBI taxonomy): domain Eukaryota; kingdom Fungi; phylum Ascomycota; class Pichiomycetes; order Serinales; family Debaryomycetaceae; genus Suhomyces; species Suhomyces taliae. The sequence continues at coordinate 36,993 of JAJLZJ010000048.1, read as the reverse complement.
CCGGTAGTGGTGGAAGTGGAAGTGGTAGTGTTGGAGCCCCACATGAAATTAAGACAGAATCTTCCAATGCAATGATTAGTAGAATGGGGGCAAGTAGTAGCTCCTCTGGTAAGGCAAGAATGAGAGTATCCAAAGCTTGTGATCGTTGTCGTACTCAAAAGATCAAGTGTTCAGGTACCAATCCATGTGTAACATGTGTCAAGCAAAAGAAGGAATGCGCATACACATCAAGTTATCAGATGGAAAAGGGAAGAAGTCCGGAACTTGAGTTTGAAAACCCTCCCTATAAAAGGCAAAAGACTCGCGAAGAACCAATATTTGGACTTCCAGTGGTCCAGAAGTCTGGAGATAAACTGTATGTTGAACAGCTTGAGAATAGAATTCTGTACCTAGAAGGTCTTCTTTCTACCAATACTTCAAGTTTATTCAAGGAACCAGAAGTGAATGGGGTTGAAACCGATATCTTACTCAGTCCAAGTAGTAAATGGCGGTATTCAAGAAGATTTCAGAATTTGCTTACCATTGATTTATGTAAATTGATGTACCTGAACCTTTCAGAAGAGTCTCAAAAATCAGTCACTATGCCTAGAATTCAGTACTTTGGTTGGAACATGAGTGGTTCTAATTATTTAGCACCAGAAGACCTTCCTAGTCTTCCAGAATATGTTGTTGATTTCGATAGTGAATTTTTGATTAATTACTATTTCAATGATATTAATCCATTATTTTCTATTCTTCATGAAACTGTGTTCCGTGAACAAATTGAAGCTTATAATAATGTTATCAAGGAACAGACCAATGAAAACACTAATAGTAGAGAATCAAAGACCAACCAAACTCGTTTATTCTCTGGTCTTTTACACTTGATCTATGCCCTTGCTATTAGACTTACTGAATTGGGAAAACCAAAAGGTCCTTCTCCAGCAATGTTGAAATTAGAAGAAAGTTTCTTCAAATACGGGCAGAAAATTGTTTCTATACTTAGTTTTGAATGGGAATCGTTTGAATTGATTCAAGGTTGGCTTTTGATTACTCTCTATTTGAGAATTGCATACCGTCAAACCTCAGCATACCATGCTTTAAACCAAGCCATTTTAGCTACTCATTCCATGGGTCTTGGTCAAAATATTTCCAAGCTTAAAGTTGCAACCCCATATGTCAAATTAAAGGCCAAAAGAATTTTTTGGGCTGTTTATTCTATGGATAGACTTTTTGGTGTTCAAACTGGTCGTTATCAACGTTATAGTGATATTGATATTGGTCGTCAATTCCCAGGGTTAGATTTTAATAAGGAAACGGCAGCTGGTGATGATTGGTTAACTCCAGCAGCTTTTGCAAGTATCCATTTGGCCAGAATTGCTAATTTCATCCATACTTCTAAGTATGATAATTATGGTGTTGCTAAGTATCAACAGATTAACAAGGAATTGGCAGTCATGGAACAATGGTTGAATGCAAATGGTTACCATAATGACGATATTTTCAAGATTGAACCAGAACAAGAAGAAACTGATGATAGGATCAAAAGAAATAAAAATAAGAGAATTAGTCCTATCATCAAGGTGCAAATTAAACTTCACTTCTATGATATTGTTTTATCTGTCCACAGTAAGACATTGTTCAATTATGTTGGAAAGAGAGTTGACTCAGAAGGATTACTGGTTGATATGGTCGTTGATTCGTGTGAAGGAATGGTTAAATTATTGACCAAGACCCATAAGGCAGGTCTTTTCTATGTTCCATGGTACCAACAATTATTATTATTATTTAATGCTGGTGTTTTTGCAATCACTTTGATTAACAGTGGTAATTATATTTCCCAATCTAGATCAATTTTGAAGGGATGCATTCACTTGGTATCTATCCTCAAGAAGGCTTCGGTTAGAGATGATGTTACTAAGAAGATTGTGGTTAAAGAGCGGTTCAAGATGGCCAAAGAATGTTTATGGGCTCTAAAAATGGCCAATAAAATGTTGAGTTTAAGATTACAAGAGGATGTCAAGGCCCTTGAAAATATTGGATTAGATCACGGTTCCTCTGATGTTAATATTGAAATGTTCTCACAATTAGGTTTGAATATTGGTAAAGCCAAAAAGAAACAACGTCTGGACGATGAATTTAGTGCTTTATTAGAGAAACAACTACACAGATCTGATGCTCCTGATACTCCAAAGAATATTGAACCCGAAGAAGAAGGAAGAGGACCGCAACCTGGACCTGAATCTATTGAACAGTACCAAGTCAGTAGAGAACAGGTTGAAAGATCATATAACCCTCCAATTATGATACCTAAGCAAAATAATTTTGATACTCCTAGTTCGTCACACTCTACTGATCAATACACTTTCAGTGAGAGTCAACTTGGACTGTCTGGAAGCCCAGGAAATCCGGAACAATTGACAGAAATCGACTATATGTTGGGTAATGTTAAATGGTTTGACCAATGGGCGGATTTCAATTTTGATTTTGAAAATAATAATACATTTTTGAACTGAACAGAAATGATAAAGAAAGAAGTTGCAAAAATGATATACGAATAAGATCCAAACTGCATGGTTTAAAGATTAGGTAATTAATCTTGAGACTGTTGGGAGTTGACTTGAGAGTAGCTGGAAGCGAGAAGTGAGTTTTCTGTTATTATACGGAGTTTGCGCAGATTCTTGGCGGAAATGGTTAGTAGCAGGGTTTCCATATTATATTTACAGTTGAACACCAGATAATAATAATAATAATTTGCGCGGAGTGTTATCCCGAGCAATGTGGAGAATTACCCCGGAACGACCTGCTCTAGATCTAGATGAGACGTTAACGGTTGTGAGAACATCAATGGGTTTACAAGAATTTAAGCAAATTGGAATAGTAGAAACACGAATCTCGGTTTAGTGGCCAAATCCATATAACGATAAAATAGAGTTTTAGAAGAGGTTTATTCCCTATTTGGGGAAACGTCTTAAATCTGACACACCCGGGGTTATTGGGTTAGCTGGTTAAGAACCAAATAAGCAATAATATGATAAAGGTGGGGATACACAGATTCTTGATCAGGATGTGTCAATTTGGGGCGGACTTAGTTCTCCGGGGGCATGTGTCCGGGGTTAGATGCTGCAGTCAATGTCTGTCATGTTTGAAACGGCTTGCAACGACAATTTTTTAATAATAGTGGTTTAAACAATAGGACTTTTACTGCGATAATTCGAGTCGAACCATCGCTATGTTGGACGACAGGAACAATTAATGAGAGAAAGAGGGAAGTTTTGGTTTTAAATGAACACCAACAAAACGGAGAAAATCCGGTCGTTGCTATGTAATAGATAATTAAACTAAATTTAGTGAAGCGATTGCTTTTGTAGTTGCTTTATAGGCTTTTTTTTTGAAGTTTTGACTCATAAGCTTCGGTGGTTATGAGCTACCGCTAAGCTAATAGCCATCGTTGCTTACATAATCCGGGCAAACATCAAAAATTGTACCGATTCCAGAACACAATTTTCACGCGAGAGATGGGATCGAAAATTGGGTTGGGCCGAGTCGATACATACGAGATTCATATAGGTATAATGGTGTGGGGGAGTTTCCGGGGATGTAGACAAAGCCACTCGGTTCCACCAGCCTAACTGGATGGATCCAAGCAACTACAACGCCCTATTTTTATTATATTTACCAAAAAACCAAGCTTCGTTTGGGTCTCCTAATTGGGAAACAAAGGAGGAGCTACTATTTTAGGATCTGGGGAAACTACCGGGTACATTGACTACAATAGGGGGGAATGCTTGGGGTGCGATAGGATCGAAGATCCAGTGTCTCCTTGTAAATTTGCAAATTGGGGAAAAAAGAGGGGGAGGGGGAGGGGTGCAAGGTTAATCCGCTTTAGTTGTGCAAATTCCGAGTAAAGTCCCGATTCTACTGATTAGGTGAGAATATTTTTACTATTTGTGATCGGTGGAGGCAGAATCGGTGAAACGGAGTACAGTAGAGAAGTAGCAGATACTCCGAATGCAAGATCTGTGTTATGTACATAGGTAAGATTCAGACACGGAAACCTACGGTGTTACTGCGCTGCGCTGTTTAGTGAAGTTCTTTGCTTTTTTTTTTTTTGGATCCATGTGGTTCCACAAGAAACTTCAAAGTTCAAATGTAACCTTAATTTTTTCACCAGAATCAAGTGATTGCCACAATCGGATGATTAATCCTCGGATAATGTGGCTAGGTTGATATCTAGTCTAGGCTTATCTAGGCTTAAAGCATGTGATAGTATGGATCAAAGGCTTAACAGAGGTGATAAGGAAGAACGGATAAGAGGAAGCTACAGGGCCCTTTTAAGGCTCGGCTTATCCCACCCATATCTTCCTTCTCCCCATGGGGATTTCGATTGTAACATGGTGAGGAACAAGCGAGAGAGGCAAAAATTGTGGCAGGAGCAGGAGAAATGCCCCTATTACACGTGATGCTTATCTCACTTTTTTGGTGGTGGTAATACTGGTGGAAGTGAATCCCAATCTTAGTACAGTAAGCGCCAACTCGTGTGCACTACTATGCCAGGGCCAGGCAGACAATTATTTAATCCAAATATATACAGTTATGCCGAGGCGTGCCTTTCCCCCAGGATCGACAATTTTGTCTGTCCGATACGAAACTTTAGTCCCATAGTATTTTGGGCCAATTTAACTTAGGTAGTAAATCGAATGTAGCAAGTGCAAAGGGATGGAATGGGAATAATGGTTAAAGAAAAAGAATTCTAGTTGTGATAATAATAATGGAGGGATTATAGATGATCCGATGGGCTTTTGCTGTAAGGACCGAATGGAATGAGTCCGAGAATACCAACCATGAGTCTGGTATACCCAAAATGCTCAACGGACACGGACCTTGGGTCATCGGAAAAACTTTTTCATGGTGGCCCGCAAACTAACCTGTAATTCCCCGTATCTTGGCAAATTATCGAATAATTTGGCGGCCCCACACCCGGAAAAACTTAGTCTCTCCACCAACCACCCCACCACGCCAGTTCCGGAATTTTGTTGGTTCAGTACATTTCTTTTGCTCGGCACTCGGTGCTCTTAACGATTCCTAATCCGAACTCTAGTTAAACAGTACCACCCCGATGTCATTGGGTCACTAAACCTAAACCTCCAAACAACCTCCCGAAAAAAATTAAAAAATAACTGCATTACCTGCATTCAATTTTCATGCATAAAGTACACTGGAACTATCTCCCACTTTCTTACTATATAGCTAACAAAAGTTCCTCAAACATTTTTTTCGAATTTCTGCTTCTATTACTTAACTTCATTATAGATTTAATTTTAAACAACCTATCTCGGAATAACTACAACTTTAACTTCCTTACAAGCTTCATCAGCTACAACTCCTACACTAATTTAATCTTTTTCACATTCATCATGATTGCTAAAGATAAAAAAAAAGAAGATAGACCTTACAAGTGTACCTTCTGTGATAAGGCTTTCCATCGTCTTGAACATCAAACCAGACACATCCGTACCCATACTGGTGAAAAGCCACATGCATGCTCTTTTCCAGGATGTAACAAAAGGTTCAGTAGATCCGATGAACTTACTAGACATTTAAGGATCCATAATAATCCTACTTCAAGAAAGAGAAAGAACAAGACTGAATTTATGGAAGAAGAACAACATCCAATTCAACATCAAGTGGTTGGCGCTCCTTTTGGACAATCAGGAACTGTTCCTGTGGCTATTGATAGAAATGGTAACCATTACTACCAGCCATATCCTGTATACTTTATTACACAACCACCACCACAACAATATGCACAAGCACAAGCACCAGTACAATCACCAGGTACTCAATCAATTCAAGTAGTGCAACCTTCATATGCACAAACTGCAGTTCAGGAACCAAATGGTGGTAAAGCGATTTTCTCATTACCATCATCTCCAACTAATCAACAACAACCACAGTTTTCTAGACCTGTTCAAATGATAAGGACAGCTTCTAGCTCTGACTACAATACTTCCCCACCAGGTCCTGGTCCATTACTTAACGAGTCTGGCTCTGCTACTTCTTTAGCTAGTGGTGGTCACATTTTCAGCCAAACTGGTACTATTTCTACTGCTAATTCTGCAACTCATTCATTAAGCACTTCACCTGATACATCAGGCATATATCCACAACCTCCTGTGCATAATGCTAGAACTCCCTCATTAACCAACTTGAATGAATACATTCTGCAAAACCAACAAAAACATGCAAACTCCACCAATAACATCTCCCAACATAACCGTATGTTTAATGCATCATCCAGTTCCCTAAGTTCTCTTGCTGGTAAAGTCAAATCTGGTTCTGGGTCCAACTTGGCTTCCCTGCATCGCATGACTATGAAGCAAGGACCAAGCGGTGCTGTGTCTCCTAATGCAGTTAGACAAATCCCTCAACAACCAGGTACTGCTTACTTCAGTTTACCTAAGCAAATCTCTTCTACTTCCCTTAACCTTGAGTTTTACAACAATCAAGGTCATAGCTCCAAGAAATCAAGACCAAACTCTCCTAACCAATCAAACAATCAACTCTTTGGTATGACAGCAAGTGGTGCTAATCATGACAAAATGCTTTTTGTCATTTCTCCTAATGAAACTCCATTGCAAACCCCTTCTCAATCACCACATATTCGGCCGCAGGCTATGCCCGTTAAGGATGATAAGAATGCATTAAACTTGCTTTCTGAAGCATCTAGAAACTTGCAGGAACAACAAGAGAGATTGGAGAGACAGGAAAAACGTGAACCTGAAAGTATTGCTACCACCGGAACTCAACTTCCTCCAATTCGTTCTGTTTTCAGCTTCACCTCACTTACCGATTATCCTCCTCCAGACAACAAGAATTCCAGCATGAAATTGGCTAACTTGATGACATGATGATGTGTAGATGAAACTTATAGAATATTTATTCAGCTTATGACAATATAATAGAAACGACTAATTAATAGGCCCTATATGGGCATACTCGCGTAATTTCATGTAATATAATTTAAGGTTTATAGTTTAAAATCTGTATACTGTAAGACCTATAATTGTGGTGTTCATATGTTGTTGCAAAAACATAAGAGAGGGGTGGTGGGGGGGGGATTGTACACCTCAACTAAAGGGATTTCCATATAAATGTCAAACCTCTCTTAATGGAGAGCCTATACCCTATGAAAGCACCAATAAGTCAATTCTACTACTTAAATCCAATATTTCTTAACATAACTTTCATATATTCACTTTAAACACAGGTATATTTCAGAAGGCGGTTTGGAAGGAGAGGTTAGTAAGAAGACGCTTGGCAAAAAGGTTTCAATGCTTATCCTCTAGACAATGTTTAATATTAGTATCTGCCTCTCTTATACACTGATCTACCACAGAAGGAGAGAGTAGCTCAATTCCTTCCTGAATACGGCAATTCAATGTCTCTCTAAGCCGATATTTGTCTTTCCTTAATTTAGATTCCAAAACACCCCAGATATTTCTATTGGGAAGAAGGTCTGGATTGGATGGAGGAACAAAGACTACTTTATGACCACTGGTCTTAATTAGTTTGACAACGCTGGACTGCTTATCAACAAAACCATCTTCCAATATCAAAGAAGTTTCGCTCATACCATAAGTCTGTTCCAAAAGTCCAGTTATATTAAGAAGAAACTGCTCATTGTCCCAGTTATCAAGTTGCTCATGGACCTTTTCCAGTCTATGGATAATGGGCATTTTCATACTGGCCATACTGAAAGCTGGGGAGAATGCTGTTGCAAAATATTTGGTCTCTTCTTTTGGAGAAGATGTCTTAACAGCGGAAGATGTGCCTTTTGGTGCCCAAGATCCTGGACTTCTCATGGTAACGTTGATAGTTACTTCACTAATGAAGACACATTTTCTGGTATAGTCGATCCCAGAGTCTTCAAGAGAATTGGCAAAATCGTACCTTTCCTGAATATCTGCTGAAGTTTGCAACTTCTTTATCTCGTTGTCAATAATGGTATAGGACATTACACACTCCAGCTTCAAGAACGTTTGAAGAATTGGTTTAGTTACTTTCAAGTCCTTAAAAGCATCACTGAGATTTTCCATCATTTCATTGAACTCTAATGATGGGTTTTCAGCAAATCTGTTCTTCAAAAACTTCTTCTGGGCTTCATTAAGTGATTTTGCTTTGGATTTACCTCGTTGTTTGGGAATAGGAATCTCCTCTCCTCCTAGTTTGCGATACTCTTTGATCCAACGTTGAGCAGATCTTGGGTTTACGTTGAGCTCCTTAGCAATTACGGCAACTGAGTCTCCGAATCTTTGCGTGAACTCTTCAAAGAAGTTGATTCATTGTTCAATTGAATATAGTTGGTACTTCTTTCTGGTTTTACGAAGAGATTTTGCAACTTCTGTGTTGGAAGTTTCAGACGAAGTATCTTTTTCAGAAACACTATTTTTGACAGGATCCCTCAGTACTTGATGTTTTTGAACTTCTGAAGGGCTCTCTGAATCTGGTTTGGTCATTGACGGTGACTGCAAATCAAAGAAGTCTTCTTCAGTTGTTGAAGGTTTCAAAATGGTTGAGGTTTTGGCTACAATTTCGACTGAAGGTGATTCTGGCTTCATTTGATAGGTGGTATTTGATGAATTGCTTTCATCCCTTGATTACTAAGTTTTTGATGGTCTTCATCCCTTATATCACGAGTTATACTGTATGGAAGTGATTATGAAGCGTGATTCATACCCTCTGACCCTACAATAGTAGGCACCTGTTGTTAAAAATAGTACAAAACTTATACAATACAATTATTTCACCAAACAGCAATTCTCACCAAACATAGCACCATAATGAAAAGGTTTGAATTAAGACCAACATCTCCTTCAAGTGTTGGACTTCAGTTGATTATGGTGATGTTAACTAGGCTGGTTAATAGGTGCGATATTCGTTTTGGAGAGGTGCGACATTGATCCTGAAAATTAGACATCCTACTAGAGGTGAATTAACGACACTGTAATAAAGAAACGAGCATGGTGTGCTAGCTTTGAAGTAGTAGTGGAGTCAATTAGCACGGAGAGTGGCTAATATTGTCCGATTGTTCAATTGGTTCATAAATGATGGTGGAATGGGGCGATTATTGTCAATATATTATGGTCATAACGACCACTACCCCAAGTTCAAGCACATGCTCCAAGTTTAGAAATTGAGGAACTGATAGACATACGAACTCATTTCAATAAAGCCAATGAATCCCTAATTTTATTCATATGCTGTTTTACTACGATGCTCAAAGTGCTATTTTTTAAAGGTAATTCGATTGCAGATAATTGCTGCCATAAATTTAATCTAGAATACGGAAATTCACGGATGTACCAGTTATAATTATTGCACCAAATGCATTAAATTGATTCTTATCTCGAATATTCGCTAGTTAGTTTAATCTACGGTATGTGCGGCAGAACCAGGGTTAATCTAATCGAGGTGTGCAGTTGTCTATCAGTTAATTCTTCAGCTTTTTAAATTGCTCTGCATAAAGCATGGTGCAACTTACGGAGCTTTGTGATCTACGGAACCTAACGGAACTGACAATTAAACATAGTTAAAGTGAATCTTTCTAATCAGTACTTTCCTTACAGCACCTCTGTTTTTGCAAAGCCCCGCCATGTTTTATACGCCAAAATATGCCTCAAGTGCCTTAATTACAGATACAGGAACTATTAAAGAGGTAGCAGCCACAAGTTGCACAGGGAACAGGGCTAGTAATACCAGGGTTCCGAAAGGACCAGGATGTAGGATGGGTCCGTTTCGGAGGTAATACCGGTGTATGAAAGATTTGCTAGGTAGTAAGTAGTAAGATATTTAAAAGTCTGAAAAATCTCGGTCTCTCACCGTTACCTTTGAGATTTCTGCACTCAGGGTGCCATCGGGGAGCCGGGGTAGCCGTTTGACAGGATAAGCCATGTGTCTACTCATTATCAAGCGAGGCAAAGCCATTTATAAGTGATAATTCCTCTGTTGGGATGTTCCAGTATCTCCGGTCTCGAGACCCAGTTCCCCACCGTACTTCAAATATACAGCCAAACGTGTGCGCACAATGCAACAAAGATGCAACCAAATGTAGATGATGTAACCAGATCACCGAACATTGTCCGTTAGATCGAGCGATTTCCATGGACACAAGAGCCAATGAACCCAGAAAATCAAGGCCCCCACTTATACCATTCCCCCACAATAGACCCCACATACAACGTCTAATTGGCTAGGGTATTGTCCCCTTTTTTGCGCCCACTTTAAAAATAATCAGACTTTTTTACTTCCCCCACCTCACCCAGCATCTACCTTCCTTGCGGATTGTGAACCCCCCACACGACCAACCCCAGATCTTACCTATATATTGTCCCTCCTCCAAACTCTCGGACATTTTACCTCCACCAATTCTCTCTCCCAATTCCACCCCAATTATGTCTATCAAGTTAAACTCAGGCAAGGAAATGCCAATTGTCGGTTTCGGCTGCTGGAAAGTCGCCAACGACACCGCCGCCGACCAAATCTACAACGCCATTAAGGTCGGTTACAGATTGTTCGATGGTGCCCAAGATTACGGTAATGAAAAAGAAGTCGGTGAAGGTATCCGTCGTGCCATTGACGAAGGTTTAGTCTCTAGAGACGAATTGTTCATCACTTCCAAGTTATGGAACGTTTTCCACAACCCTAAGCATGTCAACACTGCTTTGGACAGAACCTTGGAAGATTTGGGTTTGGACTACGTTGATTTGTTCTTGATTCATTTCCCAGTTTCTTTAAAGCATGTTCCACATGATGAAGCTTACCCAGCTGGTTTATACGCTCCAGGTGCTGACAAGCTTCAATACGAAGATTTCACTAACTTGGACACCTGGAAGGCCATGGAAAAGTTGGTTGATTGCGGTAAGGCCAAGTCCATTGGTATCTCCAACTTCAGCGGTGCTTTAATCTACGACTTGTGGAGAGGTGCCCGTATTAAGCCAGCTGTCTTGCAAATTGAACACCACCCATACTTGCAACAAAAGAGATTGGTTGAATACTGTAACAGAATTGGTGTTGCTATCACTGCTTACTCTTCTTTTGGTGCTCAATCTTATGTTGAATTGGACCACAAGGTTGCTCAAAAGACCCCAGTTTTGTTCGACCATGAAGTCATTGGTAAAATTGCCAAGGCTCACGACAAGACTCCATCCCAAGTTTTATTGAGATGGGCTACTCAAAGAGGAATTGCTGTTATTCCAAAGTCCTCTAACCCAGACAGATTACACCAAAACTTGGTTGTCAACGACTTCGACTTGACCAAGGAAGAATTAGAAGCCATTGCCGGTTTGGATATTGGTTTAAGATTCAATGATACCTGGGACTGGGATGAAATTCCAATCTTCGTTTAGTTAACCCATGGCTAGAACCGCAAGTGACTGGATTCTGGTTGGCCATTGAATTTCTGCTTATATTGTCAATATTGTTGAGTTTTCCTGCTTGCTGTGTTTTTAAATAGAGTTGTGAATGTATTATTATGAGTACAAAAGTAGTAGACTTCGTAGCATGGAGCGGTATTTGGGCCATAATAGTGGCCGATTGGGAATCAACTGCTTAGTGACTGTAGTGATAGTAAATTATTTTGGGGCATTAGCGGAGTAAGTGCTACTTTAGGTATGATAATAGCTACTTTTGAATTGCGGGTTTTTGCAGCTATCAACAGAAGACTTTTGAAGATGAAAAATGGCAAACCAAGACCTCAATTCGTAACTTGAATAGTATTTCTTGTAGATAGTAAGGAAGTCAGCAAATATAGCCCTTTTCTTGCCTTGATTTCGGGGCTGATGAGTGATCTTCAATGATTCTCGCTATATGGTTATGAGTTTCCGCTGGTGAAAAATATCTGAAAAATTCAGCAAAAATGGGTATTTTAACTCAATTGAGTCCAGAAGTACAAGTAAGTCACTATTACTGTACCCAGGAGTGTCAATTGGTGTTTTATTTGTAGAAAAGTGTTACTTCGGTTCCTTTTTGCAGCTTCTCATTAGCTGCGAACACCACTTAAAACCACGCAAACCCATTACCTAAACATAGTAATATATGCAGTTTTCAGGGGCTTTTACACATCTTTTATCTTACTTAGTTTAATCGTGTATTTAAGCTAAATCTGAAACTACTTTTAAAGGTCAATTGGCATTTGGCTGCGAAAAAGCTACCAATGTAGAACCACTCAATATAAACCGGACCCGCCTTAAATTGAGTCAACTACTGCCTCTCTTCCTAACACCATCAACTTCAATCCTGAAACAAAATCATCCCTATTAATATATGCCCCGCACATTCTTCTCTTTCCAGTAAATTCGGTTCTGGAGTGGAAACATCTCCAATTATCAAAAATCAAACATTGACCAGGTCTCAATTGGTAGAACAATTCATTTTCCTTGTCGTTGATAATACTAACCCAACGTCTGACGGCTTCGTAGAACTTTGGTACGTCTTCTGGGTTCTTCCAGCTGTCCATGGTGGATCTGTCAGATTGGTTCCATCTGACCTGGATCAAGTTACCTTCGAGGTCAAGCTTGAACACTGGTTGGGGAATATCTGGTTGGATACACACGGTTGGCTCACCTGCAGAATGGGCAGGAATTGGGATCTTGGTCAAAAGCTCATAACTTTCTGGGTACTTTTGCTGCAAAATAGAAGCAGCTTTGAAAGCATCTACAAGCGAAGTGGTACCACCAGTTCCATCATGGAACAACAAGTGGAAAAGTTGCAATCCTGGAGTATCGGACCAGTAAGTACCATCAGTATGGCACGAGATATCAACGTTGGTATAAGCAGTATCGGCCTTACTCAAATCACTGGTGAAATCCCAGAATCCACCATAATGAGTAGGTCTGATATAAGAGAGCTTTTCACACAATTTCTCGGTATCTTCTGGGGTGACTGGTACGTTATCGATTAAACAGAACCCGTGTTTCCAGATCTTTAATGACCAGTCACGGATAGCAGAATCGTCGGTCGCATTCATAATTACATTATAGTCCATTTTAGGCATGTTGTTTTCCATGTCCTTAACCTGCCAAAGCTCACGGGTAAGCAATTCCTTTTCACCTTTGATCTTGGCGTCCAATGGGATAAGACGTGGTTGGTAAGAGTGTAAATAGAGCCAATGCGCACTATATTCACTTTCGTGGGAATCTTGACTCCACTTGACAACGAGCTTGTCGTCCAGGGTCGTTAATTTGTAGGCCTTGATATTTGGATCAATGGTGGCCAGGTTAAGTAACCTTTGTTTGGTGGCTGAAAAATAGCACAGTTCACATTGGCAGTAATCTCTAAGCCAGATATTGTGGTATCTGGAGGTCTGTCCGTCTGCCCAAGTGACGGTGATTTCGGTTGGGCCTGCGCTAGCGGATTGGATACTCATGTAGTACGGTGATTATTGGGAATGGAGTGGAATTGGTAAGAATATTGGTGGATAGGAGGCTTATTATATATAGATAATCCCCCCACAAATCGGCCCAGACACGATTTCTCTTATGGTAGTCCACAACGAACCCCAACAATAGAACAATAAATTATTTGAGATTATGTACTAGAAGTTTGCGGTTGATGCATCTAGAATAAGTCTAGAGTGTACCCCTCATTCTTTAGCGAGCAGGATGTGGCACCCTAAAGCAGAATAATATGATTCAGTATGGTCGCTAACGGTAAGGGGTGGAGAACGCCGAGGATAAGCGCGCAAATCGGTACTTAAAACAGAACGGAATCTAGCAAAGGTGAAATTAGAGTGGATAGGTGATTGGTGATAGTGAAATAAGTATGTGGAAGAATTATATTGAGATGTGTCAATTGTTTTAGTACTTGAGTTGAAGAGTACATTGCATTGATATGTATCAAGTGTAGGTTATGCAATGCTTGTAGATTCAACTTGACGCAGGGTTCAATAGAAGTGCAAGCAATGCGAGAAGATAAGCAAGATCAAGCAACTACATATTTGATGTATTTGAACATAAAGAAAGCACAATCAAATACTGACATTCAATTGCAAGTCAGGAAGTGTTGTGTTGATTTACGTCTTTTTAGGCGTCTGTATAATTGTAGGAAGTTGCAAAAAAATCGTCATTTTTAAGATCTGCTACCAAAGTACTTACAAAAATACATCCTTCACAATTTCCTAATTCTAAACCAACATGTTGGGTTTATTGGGGTTTGGTCTTCAATATGCGGGGATATTCGAGGTCCCAAGTCTCGGGATAGGCAACTGTCACTTCTGGGCTAAATGTAAATCAGCAATGGACTTCAAACACTTGTAGTTGACGTGGAATCATTTCCGCTTTTAGTACCGAAACTTTGTCAGACATGTTTAAAGGTGTTATCAGAAAAGTTTAAAGAACAGAAAGATGTCACCGAAAAGATCTCTAATGGAAAAGATACTACAGGGGTATGTCATGTACTTGTAAATTATCTATTGAATGTGGATAATTGTCCAAGTATATAGATTATGTAATCAATCACAAATCACACCACAATAATAAAATACTAAAAAGAACAAGGATTATTTCTACAAGATTGAACAAAAAACTATATCTAAGCCATTTCGTTAGATTCTTACCATTTTTTCCCAAACAAACACGACCACTAAATATTAAAGAGTAGCTAAAGTCATTTATTAGTAGATACTACACCAAAAGACATACATATAAAGGTACTTTTTGGCCAAGAAGGCTAAGATTCAATCTATAATACTAATCTCAATCAATCTGTAATACTAAGCTCAATCTAAAGAAGACTCATACTGCCATTTTCCTCTCCGTTCATTCACAGTTGCTGGCTTTAATCACTAGTCGTTATCTTTACCTTAGCCTATCTATTGCCTGCACACACCCTATACAGGACAGTTCACTCTAACCATCACGTGCTGCGTCACCCCCATCTCCAGGGTCAACGCAATCCACTATCCGGCTGCAAACCCTAAACCCAATTGGATTCCCCCATGTCGATGGTCGACTCCAGCGGCGGCCACGCCCATCCCGATTGGGTCCAGATGGATATCGATAAACTAGGAAAATCTTTTTACAACAGCGAAGACCTGCCTTTAAATGAGCATATTCGAGGACTTAAACAAAAGGCACTAGAGGATGCTTTAAAGAGACGAGAAACACGAGAGATGGCAGAGAAAGAGCCCGCTGCGGTGCCAGTAGAACCGGTGGATCATGAGCTTCAAGATGATGTTACAGCGGTGGCTCTGGTGGACGAATTGGTGGACACCGCCGTAGAAACAGTTGATGATGACCAGAACAAACATGACCAAGACCAAGTACAAGAAGATCAAGAACAACAAAGCAAGGGCCAAGAACCAGTGGTACTGTCAGAGACACAAGCTCCAACAGCTTCCGAAGATGATATCTTTATCGAGTACCTGAGAACAACCGATGGCTTGATCAATACTGCGCTCCGGGCCAAGATATGGCCGATTCTTCTTGATATCGAACCAGAGATCACCAAACCGTCCAAACTTAGCTCTGTTTCAGCGTCGTTGTTTTTGGACGAGCTCAATTCCACAGACCTTCCGCCCCACAAAGATGAGGACCAGGTTAAGCTCGATATCCACCGGTCGTTCACAGTATTAACCCATGTCCAATCACTCAATAACCATACGCAGAGTGAGTCCTACACCACCATTTTCTCCCGTTCAGATATCGACGAGCTCAAAAAGAAACTTCAGCACTTGATAGTCAAGATCTTGCGTAAGTACCCAGCCTTACACTACTACCAGGGCTTCCATGATGTGGCCAGTGTGGTCATTTTAGTTTGTCATATTCCTCAAACCCCAGGTGACATCAACAACTCGGGTATCATGATAGATGAGGCTTTGGCATTCAAAATTATGGAAAAATTGACCGTTTACCATCTTCGTGACTTTATGATTACTGATATCCATTTGTCTATCAATCATCTCAGAATGATCCCTACTTTACTTGAATGTATCGAATCAGACATGTTTAACTTGATAAAGCATACTAGTAACTCGTATGTACTTACCGATGGTTTGGGCTATGACTACAGTTTTTATCAGGGACTTTCATCCATATTGACATTTTTCAGCCATGATCTTTCTAACCTTCAACATATATTGATTATATGGGACTTTATATTGAGTTACAACTCGGTCTTGGTAACCGAGTATATTTATGTGGCAGCTTTGATCTATTTTAAAGACGAAATATTTTTGAAATCTGGTTTGGCAGACCTGGACTACGATTCAGTGGATAAAGATTTGGTACACACATTGATATCACCAGCAAAACTCTTGGAGAACTTGACTGATGAACAATTGATTAAAATATTAAACAAAGCAAATGTTCTTATTGAAACATATCCTATCAAAGATTTGGAAAACAGTTCATCTACCTTTGATATTTGGTTCAATCAGTTCAATACTCATTCAGTATTATTAAACAGTTCTAACTTATATCTTAATAGAAAGAGCAAATCAATTCCTCTTGATACATTGAGTGAATTGATTCATGTCCAGGATCAAGAGATGTCTCAACAATCGATCCATGACCTTGAAGTCCAAAGAAAGATCATTGAACAACAAGAAGAATTGGAAAGCTCAATGCACACTTCAACCACTGAATTTGGTGATCTGTTAAGTTCATCTTCACTCAGCTTAAGTTCATCAGCTTCATCCTTCAATACTAAGATAATGAACACTTCATCATTGATTCTCAAGAAGATTTTCTCAACTTCATCACCACCTGAAGAAGAAGCCAATGATGAAAAGAAACATGTCAAGCATGTCAACTTTTTCCATGATATTTATAAGATCAGTTTCACAGTTGGTTTTGTTGGATTCTTGATCCATTTCCTCGTTTCTCGTACCCATTCAGGGTATAATCAGAGTATGGTGAAATTCTTCAGTCCTTCTGTGGAAGCAGTGAAGAGTATCGGAGATACTGTGTTGAACAAGGGACCAATTGGGTCATTGACACGGGAATTAAACGGCATAGGATCAGGAATAATGCACGAAGTGAGTCTGGTACTTCGGGATGCATTCAGCTTCGTTGCAGATTCAGAAATCGTCAACAACGGTATTCACGTTGGAGAAATCGGATTGGGAAACTTGAGAAACTCAGTATACTCGTTCATGGGATGAAACCCTCAATTGACACCAACAGAACCACAAGCACCACCAGTACCACCACATAAGCTTATCATGTACTCATACAACAGACACCAATATGTCATTTTTCACTTCATTAATTTATTTATTGACCCTATTTCTGTATTTTACCTTTATGTACGAACCCTATTTATTTAACAATTTCTAGTGTATAAAGTAAATCAACCTTCAAAGTCGATCTCGTACAACAACACCGAGTCGGTATAATTGGCATGGCCCCAGCCTCTATTACCACTGGCACTGACCATGAATCTACCGGTATCATCAACATGAAGATTACTCAAAATACCACCTTGATGGCCAGGAATAATCAAGAACGGAGTGGCTGGTTTCTTGGATGATGAACCAGAACCAGAACCAGAACCAGATGTTGATGGAGCTCCCAAAGTGTCGTACAAGTTCAAATTGTACAATCTAATATTATCAAAAGAACCACAGAGCAAGAAGTCGTTGTTAGGCATGGTGGAAAGGGCAGACACCGGACCGGAGATCTTAGGGAACTGAAGAAGCTTCCGTACGTTAGGCACCATGACGTCCTTGCTGTGACCGGTAGTGGCTCTTCTGTGGGGCATTCTAATGGAGAATTCTTCCACCGTACTGTTTCTTCTACCAGCGTAGATCAAGTCACCGTCGTTGGACCAGGTGGAAGACATACACCACGGTGGGATACCTTCAGAGACCCCCAACTTTATCACTGGGTCGGCAGTTCTGATATCCCAGATGTTGATGGTACCGTCGATACTGGAACTCATAAAGATATCTTCGTTACGGTAGGATCTGGTGGCTGTGGAAGCGTTGAACGACGGTTTGGCTGAAGACTTGGTGTCATCGTCAGCGTCGGCCGGCGCAATGGACTTGGCATCATCATCGTCGCCAGACCCATCACTGTCACCAAATAGCGAGTCGACATCGCTCTCCTCGTCGCCCGACTTCTTTACCTTAGAATCACCAGTTTCGTCACTACCAGCAGCACCAGCACCACTGCTGGATACATCACCGTCGTCGATCTCCACACTGAAGTCTGCCAACCCCACGGGACGGTACTGGATGTTGGAGATTTGACCAGAGCACTGGCTGTAGAGAGTGACGATTTTACCGGTATTCAAGTCCCATTGTCTAATGGTCTTGTCCCAGGACCCCGACAAGAACTTGTCCTGTTCGGTATTCAATCGTATCACCGACACAGCGTCGTTGTGGCCCTTGGTCAAGTCCTTCTTCGAACCATGGGGGAAATAGTGTTGGATGGCTCCCTCGTTGTACCTCATGGTATAGAGCGAGATTCCTCCCGAAAGAAGCCCAGAAAGACACCAGTACCCATTTTTCTCCACGTCCAACGAGTATACCGGGTTGACCTTGGGCTCGTAGGTGACAGAGCTCGAGGAAAAGTCGCCTGCCTTGATTTTAGGGTTATTTTTCATCAATTGACTCTTGGTTAAAGGCTGCTCGTTTTCCCAGTATGTAGTGATGACTCCTGCCTTGGTGATGGTGTCAACCAAGTTGTGTTTCTGGGCCATGGTCAACGGTGATTTACCCTGGATCGATGCAATGAAGTCGTACTTACGGATGAACCCGTCTTCTCCTCCGGTCAAGATCCACTTGGGTCCTTCGGTGAATGCAAGAGCATGACATTGACCAGCGTATGGGATCGATACCGATGGCACGATGTCGAATTCTGATGCTATTCTGGCTTTGGAGATTGCCTGTTCACGGAACGAGAGCTTGGGCGAGTTGGAACCTTCTTTATCTTGACTGCTAGAGGCATTTTCTTTGTCTTTGTCATCCGAAGAACCTTCGGCCTTATCGCCTTCTTCCTTTCTCTTTTTGTCGGCCTTATCTTCGTCTTCGTCATTGTCATTTACGGCCATCTCTACGTCCTCTTCCTCCTCCTCATCGTCTTTGGTCTGTGGTTGTGATTCCTCTGCGTCCATGAACTTGTCATCGTCATCGTCATCGTCGTCGTCGTCCTCCTCCTCCTCATCATCGTTGTCGTTTTCGTTTTCATTTTCATTGTCGTTGTCTTCGTCCTCATCCTCGTCATTGTCTTCATTGTCATCATTCTGCTCGTCGTCGTTGTCGTCGTCGTTGTCATTATCGTCGTCGTTCTCTTCATTGTCGTCTTCATCATCTTCGTCCTCTCCATCTCCTCCATCGACTTCGACTTCTTCTTCATTGGCCATCTCTTCGTCGTTGTACTCGATTCTTTCTTCTTCTTCGTCCTCGTTCATCTCTTCGTCCGGCACGTTGAACATATCGTCGTCGTTGTCAATTGACGCCATGGCTGATGGATTGATGTAATTGATACTTGAGTTGTTGATGTTTGTGTGCGACCTCCATAAATGTCTACCATACACAAGCTGCAACTCAACCAGTGCGGGTGTGAAAAATCTGGTAAAACGTGAATTACTCGGGAGAAAGGGCAAATAATGGGGTGTTAGATGGATCTGCCACTACTAAAGGCTCATTAAAATCACATATATATTGTAAAAAGTCTTTGACTGCCCATAAATCGTTATTTCTTGTGATATATGGGTGAAATTTGGCTTAACTATGGTCGCATTTAGTGTGTCATTTTTGATGTCATTTTTAACAAAACATTTTTTATGTACAAAAGACATCTACAGGCATTTACAGATAATTGATGTTATGTAGATGTAAAATGTGATGCATAAGTTTCATCATTCATGTTCCTCAATTCTCGCCTTTTGCACTTCCCCCCCCTCCAAGTAAAATCCCCTTCAATTCCAATTCTACGGTACTCCGAGTAGGAAACACAGAAACCATCTTATCCAGTATGAACAAAACCAAGATTTTCCAATTTAGCTTGTACTAAGGACTGAAACTCGTTCATGATCCAGTCAAAAAATTGACCGCTGTGCTGTGATTTTTGTAATTTGACTGTACAGTACTAAGGAAACATCAAAATTTGAATGGTAGCTAATTTTGTATTATTTTTGCACAATAATAAGGAAAAACATAATAAAACAATAGTTCTGTAAAACTAAAGAGACCAAAAAATTAGTGCAAGGAACTTCTTCTTATAAAGAACTTCCAGTGACAAATTATTATTCAATATCGATATTACTGGTACCAATAGCATAACGATTTTTCCACTTCCACCCTGGGTATTTAATTCTAATAAATTATTCCAGAAAATACAAATATCTTCATAAAATAGAGAAAAAATGGATACAATAAGTTGAATATATCAGAAATGATTGAAATTATTTATTCCCAATTTCAATGAAATAGTCGGATTCAATTTTATTATTATTTTAATGTTGTACAAAAGAAAAATATTCAATCAATATACCTTCAACTGTATATTTTTTGAACGATTTTAATTTCACTAAGAGGAAATGAAAACAGTGGGAATATTGATTATACCAAAATCATTCCACTTGAATACAGAGGAAGAGCGGAATTGTCTGCAAGGTGTTGATAACCTTTTCAATGGCATGACTATGCCCATTGATGGGGCTATACAAAGCATGTAGCAAATACGAGGCTAAACTGTACCCAGTCTAGTGATGCCAGATAACCATAAAGCCGCTGCACAGAATGATGTAATGTACTTCACACATATCATCAACAGCTAAAACCCAATTTATATCTCCACTTTCTCAATTGGTATTGATAATCGTCTACCAGTTTAAATCACTACAGGCTCCCATTTGCCAAATTTTATAAATAAAAAAAAAAGAAAAACTGACAGGTATTGTTCTGTATTCAGACACCACACACACTTAAGATGAATTTATGGAATCGACCCATACGATGTAAAATTCTACAAATACTAACCTTATCTGTTTTCGAAGAAACAAATCTCGTTGCAGACCAAAAAGTTAGCAATTAACTACAGTCAATTATTACCCATGTGTTCATTAAATAATATCGATATTCCGTGTCTTCTCTTGGAAAAGTTACTCCACCCAAACCCACAGTTTTGAGGTTATAGTAGCACATGTATCTGTACTGTTTTTCGCCTCTATTTCAGCATTCTGCCGCCTTCTAGAAACTCAAGATATGGTGTTTTATTTTATAGTTGCAAGAGATATCTGATTGAATATTATGTCACTAGTAGTGCTGCAAGCACGATTAATATTTTCTATATCATTAAAGTTACTTTCTTATTATTTCAAGCACATTAGATGACGAAGACTTATAACTGCCAATTTTGAGCTCTATGGATGCATAATTAAAAAAAAATTCCGTCAATTAAAGAGTTCTATAATGCAAAGAAGTATGTTACCTTGTGTTGATAGTAGTAGAAGTTCATTTTTTGAAGCTGATTTATATAATTTGATGCAGAATATTACTAATTAATCTCTATTATACATAGAATGTATGTATTTCAAGAGTATCTAATGTAAAATCGAACTTAAATATGTACTCGATAATCTAATCTTATGCGCTGGAAGCCTAAAATGTGCATTGGAAATTTGTATTGTGCATTGAAAGTTTGAAAAGTATCATCGAACTTTAGGGTGTGCATTGGAAGTTTGATATGTACATCAAAAGTTTAGGTTGAACATCATAACCCATATATGTGCATTCAAAGTATAATATGTACATGAAAACTTTAAAACTTTATAATGCATAAAAAAAGTTTAATATGCAATATAAAAAAGTTTAAATTATTCAAAATTGGAGTAAGATGATAAAAGTTCTGTCAAGATGATGGGGCATACAAATTACGCTCATCCCTCCCCTGGTGGATCTTCTTATGTTCCAAAATAGATGACTTCTTGCTTTAGTCTATGCAAAGATACCACCTGAATTGAATATTAAACATGCACTATTATGTATGGAAACACCATTCAAAACCAGCCAAAAAATTTTTTTACTTTTAAAACATCACCCTATAATAACGACTAAATTTCCTCGTCATCTCGAATCATAACAATTATGATCACAACTAGTATATGTTCAATTTTAATGAAAAATGTGGATTGGAATAATTACATAATACCTTACTAAGCAGAAATTCGATTCGACCAATTACAGTCAATTTTAGCAGGAGTGTCGGAGTGGACGATGAGATGGAGTCGATGAGGTCAGAAACAGGGTAACTAATGTCACTGGGAAGTCCGGTTAAAGAGACTGATGGCAGGTATCTGAAATATCGTCATTGACCACGTGAACCACATGAATTGCCCTGTTTTTGGCCGATTTTTCACGTAGCAAATGCAGATTTTTACATGCCCAAGCACTTACCCACACATACACCAACACTTCTACGTCAAAACTACAATATTATGGATTATATAAGTTTATTCAGTACTAAGCTAGACTAAAAACTAAATAGGTTTTTGATTGTCTTAAAAAAAGCTTAGACTATCACACATTTCACATACTTAAATTAGTTAGGTGATTTGGTGACACGTTTACTCGTAGATCCAGGAGAGCAAGGCTGGCTTGTATTCAACCAATTCTTCCTTCTTGAACCATAAACCAATTTCCTTGTTGGCAGATTCAACAGAGTCAGAACCGTGACAAACGTTTCTACCCATGTCAATGGCGAAGTCACCTCTGATGGTACCTGGAGCAGATTGCAATGGGTTGGTAGCACCTAAGATAGCTCTACCTTGCTTGACAACATCCTTACCTTCCCAGACAGTAGCTAAGACTGGACCGGACAACATGTAGGATAAGAGAGATGGGAAGAATGGCTTGGTTTGCAAGTCATCGTAGTGTTCTCTCAATAAGGATTCAGTTGGGTGAACCAACTTGATAGCGACCAACTTGAAACCTCTGTTTTCAAATCTGGACAAGATAGAGGAAATTAAACCTCTTTGGACACCATCTGGCTTGATAGCAATGAAAGTTCTTTCAGTGTTGGACATTTTGACTAAGGATTTGTGGAGAATTTGGAAAATTTTTCGACGAATCAACGTATATAGTCCCAGGTCACGTGACAAAGAGGGCTAGCCGGAATCTGATGGAATGAGGGAAACGGGTGCAAAAACGAGGTGAGGCCATGTGGAGGGGGAGGGACAGGGTGTGTGGGATGGTTGAAGGATTCTGGGACCAATTGAGGTATTTGGTCGATGTTAGAAGGTGGGATAGCGGTATGGTAGTCGCAAATGGGCGGGATCCCCCCACACGTGCCAAAGTGGGGGAACGGATTTCACCTATTGGCCAACGAAGATCAATCGGCACAGCTGGCACCAAATGTCCAATTGGGTCTATATGAAGCCTAGAGCCTATTTAAAGGCCAATGCTACACTAATACAATTCTAGAGAAGGTAACCGGGCCATTGTGCAGGAATCGGGTATGATTTGGCTATAATAGGAGACGAATATGGTGATTTAAGTCCCAATAAATTCAATCGGCCAGATATGGACTGATCATGTCATAGATTTATCTTTAAAGAGATAATTTAGTCTCATTTACGGAAGCAAATTACATATTTTCAGCATTTGGGACTCACAAATCCCTAAAATGGCTAGAAACCAATGGTTTGGGAGGTTATAGGGTGTATCACGTGACCCAAGTCAAAGTGAAAAGTTTAGACTTCACGAAGGTTGCAAAGTGATTGTATGTGTGTGAGCACTACAGTCGCTGAGCTGGAACAATCCCAACCGTTCTGTTCTATACACATCTAGACAAAATAAGGGGTTTATAACCTATTTGTAAAACACCTAGGTGCAGTACCAGAAGACCTAGAACATCGTAAAAGGACTATAGGTATATGCAGTACACACTTGAGGCGCACCTGGTTTCTCCTACACCTTGTATGCCAGATTAGTAGAACGTTATATACAGGCCATTACATCTATCTTGCGAGGTATGCTTTGACACTTCTCTCCCAACCCACTATTCACCAGTCTGAGACCATGATTTCACGCGATTGGTGAGTTCCAACCTCGCTCGTATTTGCGGTGAAAAATACCTTTTTTTGCCAGATAGAAATTAAGGCAGTATTCAACCTCAACTGATGAACTACACAGACACTAATATATATTATGATACAAGATGTCAGTCAAGTCAGTGATTTTGATGATTCATGGATCTAATTAAGAGTAGTTTTTAAAAAAGTCAATAACGTACAATATTAAGCTTGATTTGTGCCAGTTATTGGCTTCACTACTATCCATTTCTCTATATATTTGTAAGGTATCTGTCAGAATTAATGTTGTTGTAGGTATGTCTGGAAGTTGCAATGTTGAACTACATGGACACAAAATCCGCGGGAGCTGCGAGATCTGGGCTAATAATACTATTATGTATATGGTTAAGATCGGTCGAAACCGCCTCTAAACGGTTGGGTGAAAATTTACGATTTTTGGCTGGGGAGGAACAGTGTGTTTGGAGTGTTTGATCAGCCATGGTGCCATCCTTTCCATCGTTGATCGTTCCCTAGACCCTAGACCCTGGATACTAGATATACTAGTTAGTAATGTTACCATCACAGACAGGCATTATCAGTTGTTCTATCCTTCCAGGGCCCTCTGCACAGAAGAACAAGCACGTCCAAACAGGAAACAGGATTGCTCAACTCGACTACAGATGGTTAAAATAGACGCATGCACACAAAATAATTAACAATCACCCTCCAATTAACGAACAGCCAGTGATGAGCCTGGCATTAAAACTAGGAGATTACAGTGAATTTTGCGATGACATAGACAATCATCGTGTAGTCCCCTCATAGCAAATAACTACTGTCTATACCCCATAATAACCAGACTATCTAGCTAACCTCGCCCAATCCGACAAAAAACTACACCACCTCCGAATCGTACCTTATTTTCAATGGATGTCAGACATAGATCGGCGATGCATCTGGTGTGCATATCAAATATCGAAAAAAATTGGTGGTTCTGTTTAGGAGTAGCTGCAAATTTCAGTATCACGTCTTATACGTCTAAATAATACTACAAAAGCTTACAAATCTTACAAATCTTACAAATCTTACAAAAGCTTACAAAACATACAAAACATACAGAACGTATTGGTACCAAGACAGAGACACATCGTGGTATATTCTATTGTCTGACACACGCATAAACCCGATTAGTAGCCTTCTCTCCCCTAATTGTCATTCTTCTCGCCTACTCGCTAACCAGTCCACGGTATTGTATGTCATCTTGCAATCGCGGTTTTTCATACAGTACCCTACAGTTAGAGAGTACTTTATACACGTCTTGAAATGTAACCGAACATGAGAAAGACACCAACAAATACACCAGTAAAACGCAACTACAAAAACACACCAAAACCAGTAAAACCAGTAAAACCAGACCCAACCAGTAACTAGTCCGTAGCACTTCATACTTCCATCTCTCTCTACCCTAATCCTCATGCTGTTCCCCAGACCTACCACTAAATCTTACATCTATCTTACATCGGTCGTGCGGATGCCTTATCCCCTTACATCAAAACAAACAAACACCCGGTTTGGGTACCGCGATCCTCGCGGTTCCCGCGCCTCCACGCAATCCTCACCGCCATCCACAATAACTTTCTCAGATCAATTACCGTGTATAATTAATCTTTGTACTTTTGGCGTCGCCTATAGAGACTTTCGTTTACGGCGTGTATCAACAACGGACTCGGGTCATTTCTTTAAACTTTATCCACAACACTTTCATCAACGTTTTGTCAAACTTTCATCAACTTTCATCAGCCGTTTTACCAGTCTTTTACCAGTCAATAATTACCCGCCGCCCCTTTTTTACAACCAACAAAACCAACAAAGGATCCATCAAACTTATCGTTCCATTTCGTCGTTTTTTTTTACACAGTTAATATATTCACCAACTACATTCATTCTTTTATGAGATGACCACTCTTGTCCAACAACAATCGGTCCAATCTTATGACTACCCGTCAGATTCATATTCTGACTCAGTAAATGTCGATAAGGTGGTCCAATCGGTCACTAATGCTACCAAGAGATTATCACAAATCTCTACTAATACTAATAACTCCAGTAAAAAACGCAAGACTCAAAATAAAATCGGACCTTGGAAACTTGGAAGAACTTTAGGAAGAGGTTCTACTGGTAGAGTTAGACTTGCTAAAAATATTGTAACTGGAAAATTAGCTGCTGTAAAAATTGTTCCTAAATCTAATTTCAAAATGTTAGAAAATCCAAAATATAAGCATCCTTCAACTCCTGGTAATAAAGATCGTCTTCCTTATGGTATAGAACGTGAAATCATCATTATGAAACTTATTACTCATAATAATATCATGGGTTTATATGATGTTTGGGAAAATAAAAATGATTTATACCTTATTTTGGAATATATAGAAGGTGGTGAATTATTTGATTATTTAATTAAAAGAGGTCGTCTTCAAGAATTTGAAGCCATCAATTATTTTAAACAAATCATTTATGGTATTAATTACCTTCATCAATTCAATATTTGTCATCGTGATTTAAAACCAGAAAATCTTTTATTAGATTTTAATAAAAATATTAAAATCGCTGATTTTGGTATGGCTGCTCTTGAAGTACGAGAAAAATTATTAGAAACTTCTTGTGGTTCTCCTCATTATGCAAGTCCTGAAATCGTGGCTGGTAAAACTTATCATGGTGCTCCTTCTGATATATGGTCTTCAGGTATCATTTTATTTGCTTTATTAACTGGTCATTTGCCTTTTGATGATGAAAATATTCGTAAATTACTTCTTAAAGTTCAAAGTGGTAAATTTATTATGCCTGATGATTTATCTTGGGAAGCAAAAGATTTGATTTCAAAAATGTTAAAAGTTAATCCTGAAGATAGAATTACTATAGATCAAATCATAACTCATCCTTTATTAACAAAATATCCTGATCCAATTACTCCACCTCCAAATTCAAATACTTTAGATTTGAAAAATGTTAATATTAAACCAATGGATTCAGTTGATAAAATTGATAAAGAAATCTTGAAGAATCTTTCTGTATTATTTCATAATTGTGAAGAAAAAGAAATCATTTCAAAATTATTATCTCCAAATAAGAATCCTGAAAAAATGTTTTATTATTTACTCATGAAATATAGAAATGAACATACTTCATGCAGTTCATTTGAAGATGAAAAGAATCATTATAATGAAGATTTCAATGATTCAAGACCTTCTTTACCAAGATCTACTTCAATTGTTAAAACTACTGTTTATGATGATTCAACTGGTGAAAAATATACTACTATCAAAAAAGTACCTAAATCTTCATCAATTGTATCAAATAAATCAGTTAGAAAAGCTAACAATAATTCAAAATCAACTTCTAATTTCAAAGTATTATCTAATATTACCAATACCATCACTTCTTCTCCAAATACTTCATTTAAAACTGGATCTCCTTCAGTAAAAAATTTCAAAGCATCTACTTCATTCAATAGAAAGAGAACTCTTATGAATACCAAATCAAGAAATAGTTCTACTTCAACATTAAAGAGAAAAGATGATTCTGCCAATACTACCATAGAAGAATCCAAACCTCCAAAACAAAATCCTCCTAAATTATCCAAAAAATTAACCGGTTTATTGGATTTGGATGAATTGGAACATATTACCAAAGAATCAACTTCAAACTTGAATTCAATTTCAAATTCAAATGATGAAAAGGCTTCTCGTAAAAAGAGTATGACTGGAACTTTCGGAAATAAATCATTACTTAATTTTGAACTCATCTGTGATGAAATGTTCGAAGATAATGAAAAAGAACAACAAAAGAATCAAAGTCGATCTCATAGTCATTCTCAATCACAAAAGAAGTCCCATAAGAAACTTCAAGAAAAGAGACCACTTGAAAAGAAACCAATTGAAGGTAACTCACTTGAAATGAGAGAACGGGAATTAGCTTCAAAGGTTAGAGTTTCTAATGAATTAAGAGAAAAGAAATATAAAGAAGAAGAATTAAGTAAACAAAAACAACTTCTAAAGGAAAAAGAAGAAAAATTACGTAAAGAAAAAGAATTGGAAGATGAAAGAAAACGTCAATCCCTTCTTTTACAAGAAAAACAAAGAGCTGCATTAGAAAAATTAAGAAATCATCAAAGTTCAAATGATTTTGCTGAACAAATTTCTTTATCTTCTAAACTGAAAAATAATCGTCATGTTACGGATCCATCTAAATCATCATTAGATCCAAAGAGTACATTTGCCAGTTCATTATTAAGAGCCAAATCATTAGCTTCTCCATCTTCATATGCTTCTCAAAGATTTGGTAATGACAATACATCCAAGGTGTTACATAAATTGGGTATAGATGTAATACCATCACCAAGAAGATTGGATAGCAATTTGAAAACTTCTAGTTCCAAAAATTTGGCTGGTTACTTACAAGCCAATACTACCATTCAAAGTAGTATTATGGAAAATCTGGATGATGATAAAGAAAATAATATGACATTAGAAAGCTTTAACCAAAAAGAAAGATCAAGAAATTCTGTTCTTAAACCAACCACTGATAATACCACTCCTAGAGCTTCAAAGAAAACTGAATCTCCTTCCATGCCTTATAGATCATTACTTGACAAATCACCAAAGAACATTACTGTTGATGAAACTAATATGACATTTGAAACCATTGCTAAGAATGATCTTATTCCAAATCCAAGATTCTCTAGATTCTCCTTTGGTGGTCTTCTTGGCAGTAATCAAACCAATGAAGCTGGTGATATTACTATTTTGAATAATACCTTAAACTATTCAAACACAGTAATCAAGAAACCAAGAAAGAGTGTTATTGCTGATAAGAATGCTGCATTCGATTCTACTTATAACAAACCAGGAAATGGAATGTTGAAGAAATCATCCACCAACTTATTAGGCTTAGGTATCAATAGTACCTTAAAATCAGCCAACCAATCAACCAGCAGAGTTGAAGATGGATTTATTTCTGTTGATTTACTTGATTCAACTGATGAATTTAATGTGACTGTTCCAGCAGAAGCCATCAGTATTCGTGAATCAGATGAAGAAAATGATTCAGAAGAAACCATGTTGGATGATACTGAAATTTCTCATGATAAATCTCGTCATATTGAAGAAGATTATTCTAATTTTGATATCATCAGTAGTAGAACTGCTGATATTGGTAAATTCAATACTACCAGACCAAGTATTGTGGAATCTAAGGAAACTTTGACTCTTCCACAAGATGAAACTATTTCAGTTTATAAAAACTATGAAAGCTTATACGATGAAAAAAGACCATCTAAGAATTTGATTGAAGTCAACAAACCAGATTTGAAACCAGATCAAAACTTCCACCGTCGTTTAAGCAATCAACATAATTCTGCCAGATCAGCTAGAGAAAGTTTGGTTATTCCAGAAAGAAAGGATTCAAGAAGACAAGAATCTGCTAAGTCTATTAAGCGTGATTCTGTTGCAACCAGACTTGACAACCGTGACTCCGTGGTATCTAGGCGTACCAATCGTGAGTCTGTTGCCAGTAAGGATCACAACATTTCTAAGAACTTTGAAATCTTGGATACTTCTTCAATTGTAGAAGAAGAAAAACCTCGCAGATCATCCACTGAAGTTTTCAGCTCGAGAGCATTATCAAAAATTCATAAGTCAAGTGAAGAAGAAGAAGAAGAACAAAAGCAAAATGAAGATGATGAAGAAGAACAAGAGAACAAGGAAAATCCTGCTCCATTGGCCGAACCAAAACCTTCATCACCAGTTATCATCTCTGCAGCTCAATCTCCAGCTACCCCAGCAAACAGTGGATTATTCAGAAAGTTAAGTCTTAAACCAAAGAGAGAAGCTCCTAAACCACCAACTCCAACCAACAAGAGATTCTCCATGGGTAAATCTCCAAAGGTTGAGATGAATGAATCTCCAATTCCTAAGAAGGGCAATTGGTTCAAAAAATTCATTAGTGCCTTTACTCCATCTCCTAGTAAATACAAGACAGTTGAACCAACTACTAACCAAACTACTACTGTTACCACTAATAGTAAGAGCATAAACATTATTGATTCATCATTAACATCCTCTGATTTGATCAGAGTCATTAAGACACAATTAGAATTGAAGATGATTGATGGCTCTATTACCAAGGTTGATATAGATGAAGAATTTGGTCTAATCACTGGTCTCATTCCTGCTAAGTTTTCTCATGGTAGAAAATTGAAGTTCAGAATTGAAATTATTGATCTTATCAATTCTTCTTCCTTACATTTGATTAAGGTAAAGGGTAATGAAAAGGGTTTCAAGAACTTGATTAATATTGTTAGTTATA
Source organism: Suhomyces taliae (assembly GCA_030572155.1). Taxonomy (NCBI): domain Eukaryota; kingdom Fungi; phylum Ascomycota; class Pichiomycetes; order Serinales; family Debaryomycetaceae; genus Suhomyces; species Suhomyces taliae. The sequence continues at coordinate 6,633 of JAJLZJ010000048.1, read as the reverse complement.
TTATCAAGCAAGAGGAAGATCAAATAGACAGACGTGAAAAGGGGTACCAAATTTCTGGCCATAAGAGGTAAATTGAAAGACTGAAAAAATGACAAATTATATTCAGTTAAAAAAGGTACATTTTAATTTATTCATGATTGTTTAGTCAATTTCGATCAATATTAACTATTAGTTGATCGACTACGTTTTACGTTTTCATTTCGTATTCACTTCATACTTCATAGATTGGCAATTGTATATTAGATATATTACATGTTCATTTAAGTAAGCGTAGTTCGAGGATCACCAATTCTGATGATTCTAACGGAGGTTATAATAACAGAAGATGCTAGTTTACGTGTGAAGGTACAACACCACCACTCAATACAGTTGGTTTACTTTGTACCAGAAAGTCCAAGCTTTCCATTATTTCCACATCTTAACCCACTCTTTGCACCCACTGCCTAACTATCTTTGAAAGCTTATATATTGCTTATTTCCTATTGCTATTAGCATATTATTGCTGTGGTCATCACTGATTCAAAGTGGTAATACCGATACCTATACTGCTATGACTATGATTGAGGTGGAGATACTCTCAATTTGTTGATCTTAACTTCTTAATGCTCTTAATCTTTCGGCTAATTTGTCTTCCTTCTCCTCACTGATACTGGTGACTGGTGGACTGGAGATCTCCACCTTTGTCTCGTTTAAGCCTTGTTTCATTTCTATACCTGCTTCATCTGCAACTTGACTCAATAATTCATCCACATCTTCTTGAGGAGTGGTCAATGCACTAACATTATTGGTGGTTGTTTCGTAGTAATTGGTAGATGCATCCATATCTTCGAACTGATTTTCAAATTTATCCATAACCATCGATATTCTTTCAAGATTCATGGTTTGAAGGGCTTTATCCATACCTTTGATAACTTGAGTCATGTTTCCAGTAACAGATCTCATGGTAACAGCAGTTTGAACTCTGGATGCTACAGCATCGATCCTTGATGCTAAACGAAGTAAATTTATCCTTTCATTAGATTTTCTAATGGCATTTTGAGCATATAATTGAGCAATGTCATTATTACCTTGAGTCAATGCCTTTTTAATCTTGGCCTTTTCTTGAAGCTCTTCTTTAGCCGCCTTGGCACTTTGACGATTGAGCTGCTTGGCGGTGAACTTTAATTGGAATAATGATTGTTCTAATCCAGCCATATTGTGATGTATCAGTTAATGTCTTAATGATGGGTCTTATCGCCCCTTATTTCGGCCAACATGTGCTGTTTTACTGTGCAGGCAAGCCCACGAGATCAACGCACTTAATGATCTTTAAAGTGATATGTAAATTGGATTGATTGTACTGTATCTACCAGTTGTAACGAGTCGTACAGTTAAGGATTTGATCGAGTCATTGAGATTTGGATTTACTTGATTCTGTTTGTTGTTGTTGTTGTTGTTGTTGTTGTTGTTTCATAATTATTTCACATCTGTTTCATCAATTGTTTCATCCAAATTAATATAAAACAAAATGTCTGCTCCTCTTACTTCCGTTGATTATACCCTTCCTGAAGACCTTAAGGTCGAACTTAGTGACCCAAACCACCCTGCAAATATTATCTGTGAATTATGTCGTATTTTCTATGACCAAAACTGGGTCACTGGTACTGGTGGTGGTATTTCTATTAGAGATGTTGATGGTCCAAACCCAAATATTATCTACATAGCACCATCAGGTGTTCAAAAGGAAAGAATTCGTCCTTGGGAAATGTTCGTAGTTGAATTACCTGATAATAAGATTCTTCGTACTCCTAATGAATGTCCTCAAGAATTGACCAAATCTTATAAATATAAGCCTTCTGCTTGTACTCCATTATTTGTTAGTTGTTACACTTTAAGAGATGCTGGTGCTTGTATCCATACTCATTCACAAAATGCAGTTATGATGACTATTTTACTTGAAAATGAAAAGGAATTTGTCATTGATAATGTTGAACAAATTAAAGCTTTACCAAGATTGGTTTACAATGAAAAAACTGGTAAAGTTGAAAAAGTTGGTAGTATTGAAAACTATGAAAAGTTGGTGATTCCTATCATTGAAAATACTCCTCATGAAGAAGATCTTGTTGATACCTTGGAAGAAGCTATTAAGAACTATCCAGGAACTTCTGCTATCTTGGTTAGAAGACACGGTATTTATGTGTGGGGTGAAAACATCTGGAAAGCCAAGGTTTACAACGAAGCTTTAGACTATTTGTTGGAATTGGGAGTTAAAATGAAATTGGCTGGTATTCCAACTGTTAGAGGTGAAAAGTGATTGGTTTCCACTGTCTTCCATAATTACAAAACATACAAAACATACAAAAACCACATGTTGATTGATTTTATAGAATATTTATTACAACTAGAATTAAAATTGTAAATGAATTGTTGTAGATTGCATAGCTTTGATATAGCAAATTGTACTTTTTTTTTTGGTCTTTATTTGTTTATGTCTATAATTATATTGTACAACTGACATGATTGTCTGTGATTAGAATTTTGATTCTTGTTTTTCCTTCTGTTGCTTAAAGGCATGATTATCGATATTATGACGAGTTTTCAAAACTCTGTACCACTTTGTTCCAATGTTTGTTGATTGGGTTCAACTAATGTGATACTCGTGTTAGATGCAAGATGATAAGTGGAACACTGTATTTAGCAAAGATTTATCGATTAGTTTAACTTTCGTGGTCGGTTCGGGATAATATTAAGACTAGAATTGACTCATTAGGATTCATTCCACAAATGAATACCCTTTTTGTGACGTATCAATAATTCACTTTTCCTCACTTGGCTTCAATAAAATCGATGCTATACTATTCTCGGCCCTTCACAAAGGATTCTTTGTTCCTTTCAAAACCGTTTTAACTGTGTTCCAATCCTCATTCTTTCTCGCCTCTTCATCTATCTCTCCAATACACACAACCGTTCCTCCTCGCATCATATACAATCCCAATGCTATCTCTTGATTTTCCTCATCATCATCTTCTTCATATATTATCCTTTCTATGCAGTCACTTATCACAATATTGGTAGACTTATCGAATCCTTGTAATATACCTTCAAATAATCGGGCATCCGTTGATATTATTCTAACTCTCTCTAAATGTTAGTAAAATGTTCAATTCGTCAAAGTTGTACACAGTCGTGACAATCACGTTTCCATCTGTACTTACTCTCTAAAAATGCTTTTAAATCGGACATGTTGTGGATGTTGTGGTTGGTTTCGTCCTCACTTTGTTGTAGGTTGTAGATAAATGGCAGTAAATGAGATGTGGTTGGTTGGTCACGTGACTGTTGCAAAACCCAAATGTTGCAAAACATAGTTTATCATAGTAGATTATACCCTTAAGTGTATTTTGACTATACTTTAAGATGACTACTTTGGCTACCGAAGAAACAGACTATTCCAGTGAAGATGACAGCTTTTTTCTTACCCAGCGTGTTCGAGAAAACAGAGCCAAAGCTTCTCATTCCAGGCGCAGTGGGGACACTCCCAAGTGTCCTAAAGACTACAGTACCAAGGAATTGATAACGTGGGCATCTAAGCTTGAGTTGGAATCGATATCTCTCCATGATAAGATGGATGAAGTGGTTGCTGATTCATTCAAGCGAAACCAAGCCGATATTAAGCGCTCATACGATGAATTAAAGGCAAAAGTAGATACACTATTGAGTAAAGTTGAAAGTGGTGATAAACCAAACGGGAGAAATGGGTTGGAAAGCAAGATTCTCGACATTCATAATGAACAAACCCAATTAAGCAATCAATTTGATAAAATAAATGAACATTTAAAAAGGATAAGTCAAAAAATTGATAGGATAAATTCCGATTTTGATACAAAGTGTAATACACTTGGAGGAATGTTGGACAAGCTCGTACCCGCGACTAATGACTCGAACAGCATTGAAAGTATCAAGGAATTTTTAAGACTATTATTGCCCAGAATTGTTAGTATTGAGCACAATTGTGCCGACATATTTTCCCTAATTAAGACCAGCACCAAGGATTATGAGAGTAAAAATTACGAATCCAACGGGCAAGTTTGCGACGATAACAAAGATAATTTTAAAAAGAGAAAGCTAAATTAATGGCTTAAACTCTGATTACGAGCCGTTTCCAATCAGTTATGACTGACTTTAGTTGATAACGGTTAATAATTTAGTCATTTCTATACTTAACCTCCGATTATACCTCCTTCCTAATTGGGACTAACCGCACCTATAGATCTCGCTTTTTCAATTCGGAGTTGTTCCATCAAAAAAAGAAACAGTAGCGTTGCCTTATTAGGTCCGGAAAAAAAGAAATTTCTTCTTGACAGGGACAGTGTCAGCGAAAAAATACCGTTTCGGTTGCCACTTCCGCAAGAAGTTGCAAAATTTACTGCTTATAACCTCATAATTTCAATTGCCGATGCTCCCACAAAAGATTGTGAGTCATGATTGTCATTTTGCCATTTGAACTGTATAAAACTTCCTCACATTATCCGACATCGCACATAGCCAGGGCTGATGATACGTGATGACTTGCTTGGAGTATATGTAGTTAAACAATTCCTGAAATACTTCTAAACAAATTTCTCTTACTATTCAATACTATTAAACAACAATGGGGTTGAGAGATAATAAGAGTGGGACTGCGTCCTTAGCAGAAATAGATCATTTGAGAAGTAGTTCTACTCAATCTGATTCTCCACCAACTGGATTATGGACTTCATTCAAAGATTCTTTCAAACCAGCTATACCAGTTGAAAATTTAACTCGTAGAGATGTTGATGAATCTAGAGAATACACTGAAATGGAAAAGATTAATTTGAATGCTGCTAATTCCAACCTTTCAAGAAAACTTAAATCTAGACATTTACAAATGATTTCAATTGGTTCCAGTATTGGAACTGGTTTATTTGTGGGTTCTGGTTCTGCATTACATACTGGTGGTCCAGCTGGTATTATTATTGGTTGGTTTTTAACTGCAACTGGTGTTTTCGCTACTATGCAAGGTTTAGGTGAGCTTTCTATTACTTTCCCAGTTAGTGGAAGTTTCAATGTTTTTGCCAGTAGATTTATTGAACCAGCCGTTGGTTTCGCAGTCGGTTGGAATTATTTCATGCAATTTTTTGTTTTATTACCTTTAGAACTTGTTGCTGGTTCAATTACTATCAAATATTGGAATGAAGATATAAATTCAGACGTGTTTGTCATTATCTTCTGGCTTGTTATTGTCTTTATTACCTTGTTAGGTGTTAAAGGTTATGGCGAATCTGAATTTATTTTCTCAATGGTTAAAGTTATTGCAGTCGTTGGATTTATTATTTTAAGTATTGTTTTAATTTGTGGTGGTGGTCCATCTCATGATTTCATTGGTGGTGAATACTGGAAAGATCCTGGTCCATTTGCTAATGGTTTTAAAGGTGTTTGTTCGGTCTTTGTCACAGCTGCTTTCAGTTTTGGTGGTACCGAAATGATTGGTTTAACCGCAGCTGAAACTAAAGAGCCAAGAAAGACCCTTCCAAAAGCCATTAAACAAGTTTTCTGGAGAATTTGTTTATTCTACTTAGTTTCTTTAACCATGGTTGCTACTTTAGTTCCTTACAATGATCATAGATTAATGGGTGCTTCATCTGTTGATGCTACTGCTTCTCCTTTCGTTATTGCTATTGTCAATGGTGGTATTAAAGGTTTACCAAGTGTAATCAATGCTGTCATCTTAATTGCCGTTTTATCCGTTGGTAACGCTTCTGTTTACGCTACTTCAAGATCCTTAAATTCTTTAGCTGAACAAGGTATGGCTCCAAAATGGACTGGTTATGTCGATAGACTCGGTAGACCATTGGCTGCAATTTTAATCACTGATGCTTTTGGTCTTTTCGCTTTGATTGCTGCTAGTGATAAACAAACTGAAGTTTTCAACTGGTTACTTGCATTATCAGGTCTTAGTTCCATTTTCACCTGGATTTCTATCAACTTGAGTCATCTTCGTTTCAGAAGAGCTATGAAAGCTCAAAATAGACTGTTAAATGAACTTCCATATGTCTCTCAAGTTGGTGAATGGGGTTCTTACTACGGTTTAGGTTTGAATTGTTTAGTATTAATTGCTCAATTCTGGATTGCATTATTCCCAATTGGTGCTTCTCCAAGTGCCTATGATTTCTTCTTGTCTTACTTAGGTTTACCAGTTCTTATGGCTTCATGGCTCTTCTACAAGGTATGGAAGAGAGATTGGACTTTATTTGTTAGAGCCAAAGATATTGATATCGACACTGGTAGAGCCAATATCGATTTGGATCTTTTGCAACAAGAAGTTGCCGAAGAAAAGGCAAGATTGGCCGAAAGACCATTCTACGTCAGACTCTACAGATTCTGGTGTTAGAAATAATAATAATAATAATAGCATATGTATTATAGAATTATAGATTACGAGAAATATTACGAACGAAATATTAATTAACTTCAACTGTAGTGAAAATTTTAAAAAAAAAAAATCATTTAATTTAATACAAACACTCTAAACGTTGTTGGTTATTCGTAATTCAATTAAAAGAAGTCAGTTCGTTATAAAAGCAAAAAAGAAAGCCCGATGCGGGGGTCGAACCCGCAACCTTTTGATACCTCAGA
>JAJLZJ010000047.1:0-116331 GCA_030572155.1 Suhomyces taliae | reverse complement strand
GAACCCCGGTCTACCACGCGACAAGCGGTAATTCTAGCCACTAAACTATCACGGATTTTTCTTGAAGGAAATGTACTGTGTTATTTTATCACATGCCAAGAAATCCTTATTTTTTCCTTACCTAATCTAAGTCATGAGCTGAGCGGATTTAGCTATTTCTAGCAAATTCTAATAGGTGGTTTATATGAGACATTTTAGCTGCGACTTCATTAAGCTATCATTGGCGGAATCCAAATGCGGAAATTTTGCGGTGGATGATCTTTCATGATCTCCGCTGGCAATATTACCTCACTGACACATGCTCCGTCATTCATCTACAAACCCTTGCAATCTTTTTTTGCCCAATTGGTCATTCATGAGCCGCACTCCCATGACTATATAAACCAGCCGTGTTCTAAACATTTTTGAAACTTATCAATTAATTCAAAATCTATTACAATGAAGTCTCAAATCATTTACTCTACTGAAAGTTCCGGTTGCAATTGTGGTGAAACCTGTAAGTGTTCTGAAAGCACTGGTTGCAAGTGTGGAAGCAAGTAAATTGTCTTACCTACAAACACACACATACACAAACGCAAAAAATTTTAATATATATCAATATGATCTTGTGAAGCTTAAGTTAATCACAGATCAACAAGTTGGAAACAACTTGATGCTAATAATATAAAGGTTGATTTTGAGGTTGATCCAGGGATCAATCTTTTGGTTGTGAATAGCTATAATAAATACAATATGAAGAAGAAAAAATTAGAATGTAGATGATTGGTAACAACAACAATCACATATTTAGTAAAGCTATTAACATGTGGTTGGTAGTGAATTGTAGAACCTCGAACAGATGAAATTGACCACCTTTCATTTGTGATGCTTGCGACAAAAGGGTTGCAAATACTCATAGTACCATGTAACAAAGGGATGTGGTGATGCGCTATAGTTGTCTGTCGTTAAGGTTAAAAGTGGCTAATGCGACACACTTTAAAGCCAAATCGGGCGAAAAAGATCCAATTGAAGTCAATTGAAGCCAATTGGGCCTATTACATATACTTACACTTGATTACACTCGTAAATGGCAGGTCAATTGATGTTGTATTTATTATTTATTTTGCACCACAAACAGTACGATAGTTTCTATATCACAAATCACACTATGTATGGGGTCCAATTGCCCAATAGTAATGCTTTTGAAGTTGGCCTGGCTCAATGCTGGATTAATACTGATTAAGCTGAATACCATATACCCGAAGTTGGCTCACTTTTTCTTGGTGGATAATCTGTCCAATGCTTTTGGATCAAGTTCCTTGATTTTCTTTTCAGCCAAAACCTTCAATTTTTCATTTTCTTTCAAGAATTTGCCTACTTCTTTAACTGCAGTTATCTTTGATAATTTGTCGTTGAAATCATGAGATACAATAAGGTGAATACCAACCCAACTCTTAACATAGACATCACATAATTCAACCGATCTTAAGTAATTATCACGGGCTTCTCTTAATATATCCAATAACTCAACAAGTTTATCTTTACGTTCGGTCTTCAATACCTTTTCTTCTTGTAAGAAATGATAGTAATTGTATAAACCCACTTTGTAAAATACAGGATAAGCATATGGTTCTTGTAATAAGACTTCTTGTAAACTGAAAACAGCCTTGTCATAATGACCAACTTTAGCATATTGATCACCCAATTCGGCCCACGTTATTAAATCAGAAGGTTGTAAGTCCAAGTAGAAGTTTAAATTGGCAATATATTCTTCAGTGTTTCCTTTCTTATTACTGATAGTTGTTAATCTTCTTGATAATCTTAATTCATCAGGGTCATTACCTAATAATTTCAATGCTTCTTCATCTTCTCCCAATGCTTGATGATATTTGGATTGAAGTAGCTTGATTCTCAGTGAGTTCTTATTAGAACCGAATTGATCTAAAAGTCTATCCAAAATAGCCTTGGCTTCTATATCATGTCCAGTGATAAGGGCCAAATGGAATTGCATTTCATACACATCAAATAACTCAACAGCATCCAAATCATCAGATGAAGACATCAAAAAACGCTCGGTTTCATGGTGGTACTTCTGGGTTTGGCTAGGACTGAAATTGGCGTATTTTCCTGAACGGGCAACAAGTAATAGCTTGTTCTTGAGGGCTACTGGGTCTGTACTCATTGGTGATTTATTGGAAGGAATCGGGGGTACTGTGTGGGGGAGATTTAATTGGGGGATAAGACCGCTTGTGTATGTGTTTGTAACTGTATTGTACGTGGAGGAAAAAGTGGGGGATTAAAAACCTTTGGTTACTTTAAATCTGATCAATCAATAGATATCTCAAATCGCTCGCTCGTATTAACGTTTTTTGTTGTCTCCAGTTGTATGTGTTCTTACAGTGCAATTGATCATGTGACTAGATATGATAAACACAGTACTATTGAAGATTTCATCTAAACAGATATATCCAACTAACTACGTGTATTAATGATTCTCAACCATGTCGGACCCATTATCCAAAGAATGTGATGATCTACTTTCACAGACATCGCTTTTGACACGAAATTTCGGAATTCCTACCTACAAAAACACGTACCATGCGAATACAAATGAGATTCTGGTTCTAGAACAGGAATACACCAAACTCTATCAAGAACTCACATCCAAAACAAACACCCTTATCTACTTGAACCGGCTCAAGGAGCTTGAATCAATTGCTGATGATCTGATCAATGAGAGGTATGATGAGATTGCCCAGACGTTCCATCACATAAATGCAGAACAACTAGAATCATTTCTTAAAGTCCATAACCAGACAGTCAAAACAGAGTTATTTTTAAATGGGTCGCTAGAGAAAGCACTTCCTATTCTAAGATCTATTCATCAATCAAATGAAAATTTAAATTCGTCAGAAATGCGATTGCTTGATAATTTAGACACCCTTTACCAATCAGATGGATTAGCATATGAACTAATGAAAGAACTAAATAAAGAAGAGCAATTAACCACAAAAAACGCAAAAGAATCAAATGAGCTTTTTGGTATGGTCAATGGATCATTGAAGCAAGAAATAAGTACTCTACGTGACTTGAACAACCAGTTGACTTCAAAATCCAAGACCTTAATCCAGGTGAAAGAATCAAAAATTAACCAAGAACTACAAAACATTTCTGACAAAGAGAAAAGATCCATACGGCGTCTCTATAGAGATTTGGTGACCAAATGGGACTTTTTGGGTAAATTGTGTGATTTTTTACCTTCGTTAATTACCAGTTTACCAATTAATTGGTATAATGATAAAGATTTATATGGAATAGTTCAGGACTGTGGAAAAATAGGCGAAAGATTAGGAAAGTTACAGATGATTTTAAATGTGGACACCATAGAAGAATATGGAGTAGAAGAATTATTATTAATGGATTTCGACGAAACAAACTTCCAAACTAACGAGATGAACTAAAAGTGAAGAACAAATAAATAAACTAATTATATATGTACCATAGACACAAAAATGTAAAATAGCACACTTGATCAATAGAATTATTTCATTTTTCTCTACTTGAATCTCGCTTATTATCAAATATTTAATTTTATTGGAACTAACTAGATTTACTAGTTTGGTCTTTCTATGTACATGTCATTAATCTATTTAAATTTGGAAAAGTCTCTTGTTGACAACATCCCAGTTAATACAGTCCCAGAAGTTGGACAAGTAATCGGCCTTACCATTTAATCCGTAATCTTTGATATATGCAACATCCCAACAGTTAATACCTAAAATTGGTAATGACCAGTCCTTTTCATGAGCTTTGGCACGAGCATTTAAAGTGTTCAAGTATTCAAAACTACCTTCGTCAACACCACCATTCAAATCTAAAGATTGGTTCTTACCAAAATAATAAGGAGAACCATCATTATTACATCTCATAATTCTTAATGATTTATCAGGTAATTCAACCAAGAAAACCCAACCTTGACCAAAAGAAGAATCGGCCAATAATAACATTCTTTGTCTAAAAGTTTCCATATCTGGAATATCTTGGAAAGCAAGTTTTTCCATTAATGCTCTAGAAGGTCTGGTCTTGGAAGCTTCAACTTTATCAGTTAATTGTTCCATAACAAAATGATTATTATGAGATTGTGATGCATAATGGAAAATATGTTGTTGAGTAGTTTGCTTGGCAGTCTTTAACAATATTTGATATGGAGTTCTTAACTCATTTTCAGTTCCATTGGTATGTAAAGTAAGATTTAAATTTAAATACTTTTGGTAATCAGTCCAAGCAGTCTTGAACCCATTTGCGGAGTATAATCCTTCAATACCGCTGGTTATAAACTGGTCTTCATTTCTTAATTTAGGAACTTCGTGTATGGATCTCTTAGAGTTTCTAGCAAGGGCCTGGCCCACGAACCTGCTAGTACTTTTAAACATGGTTGATTTGGTGTTGGATAAAATTGAAAAATTCGATAAAAGACTGATGAAAAACCGGTAGATACACGCAAACCGAGAAGTCCATATTGATCAAGTGATACCTTAGTAACAGTAGTGAGACTAGTATAGTGGGTGAGGTGAGGTTGGAGAGAAAAAAAAACAGTAGTTCCAACAAGGTGGTTGCGAAATTGTTCACCCCAGTATAGTTTTCGGTTTATTGACTAATAGTTTCCAGTGTTCTAATGAGGTGGAGAGGGCGACCTACATGGTAAGTGGCTATGTGCAGAGCATTGGGGTACTGAGGAATCTAATATTTGGTTGTTAGTTATGGGAACAATAGTACAATAGAATGTTTTTTTAGTATCTAATTTTTGATATTAATATTATTATCAATCTATATACTTGTAAGCTTAAATACGAAGCTATGATGCCTTAATAATCATCAACCCTCTATTTTTTTAAAATCTAGCATTTTGTATTTATCTGGTAATGTTCATGTATTGAATTACAGGTTTGCACCCAGAAGTACATTGAATCTACAATTGATTGTTTTGTTCAGTTATTTTCGATAAAAATCATAAAGTAAAGATCCCTCATTATACCATTGAACCAGCATCTAATGTCAACATGAATTTCTCGAGCTTTAAATATGCTAAAATCAAAAGCTTTATCAACTGATCCATAATTTTTTTAACAATGTACTTTCGCAACCGATAACTACGTTGGAGCTTACACCCATGAGAACAAGATATGCAAACCATGCACTTCAACCATCTTCAATCATCCCTATATGTTCAATAATTTGCCAGTTTAGTTTATCCTGGTTAATTCTGACGCGATGTCTGACATATTTGTTCCCTGGAACGTTAACATCTATTTCCTTGTTGAAATCAGAAGTCTCCACCACTACAGCACATAAAGCATCCACCAATACATCCACCAATACATGCACCAATTGGGATGCAACAGCAAGCAAAGATACCACACACAATATTACAGGGAAGGCAAATTAAATAAAGAGCGACATTTCCACTTCCATTGCCAATTCTGTACAATACTGTGGGTTTATTTTCCCAATAAACTTCACGCAGTGCTGTCTTACGACAACGTTCGATATAATAGTATAATGATAGCCTATCAGTATGCCACACCTCTTTAGCACCAGATAACATCATACTAGACTTTGTGCCTGCGGAAATTTCGAATTCCGTAAGTAGCTCGAAGGCTCTAACATAAGCAATTTTCAATTCCACAATACTTTGATAAATATTTTGCTTATAAAGTAGTTTCAAGAGCTTCGATTCTGAATAAAACTTTTGATTCTCGAGGACAAATTCAACCAAGTCTTCTGATATTAGGAAAGATCCAAGAATTGTCACTTGCATCAAGTTCATCGTTAGATAATCTTTCATGACAGGTTTAGCCATACTACTGCTTTTTTTAGCAGCTGATACAACTTTACCTAACGAGTCAACTCTTTTAACACTTTGAGAATTAATCAGTAGTTTAATTGAATCACTTAGCTTAGTTACGCCATCTCTATTATTGGAAATAACTACTGAGGCATCCTTGTAAACTCCCGGGAAAGGTAATGGATTCTGTGCATCGGCAAATAATTGTCTCTTTATGAGTTCTTGACGTGAAATCTTGGAACTGAAACCACATTTGCAATTGTTTGAGGTAACATCCATTTTAAACAGTGGTCGAGCAAACTCAGCAAATTTAACATCCTTCACCAAACATTCCTGACATGTTGGACAGTAAATATTAACCTTTAAATCATTTGGCGAGAACTTTTTAATATTGTAAACCAAATCATTTGGATCCTCAGTAATTCCCCTCATTATATTGAAATATTCATCTTTAAATCTTTGATCCGGAATGTATTCAAATGAATTGTTATCTATCAGATCATTTAACTCCTTCATGGGTAAGGGGAAAAGAGCAAAAGTCAAGAAGTTATTACGGGCAAAAGAATCATAAAATGATCCAGAATTCAACAAAAAGGCATGCCAAACCATTATAACATCCAATGGTGGTAATGATTTACTCAAGACAATTGCATCATTTGTGAAAGAAGACTGTCTGTATACTTTAAATTCATCTTTATCAAAAATCTGGTTTTGATTTACCAAACGTTTCTTACATGCTGTAACATATAATAGAAATCTTCTGACAGCATAATTAACAAAAAGTTTCCAATTGGTTGCACCAACTTTGTTTTGCAAAACTTGAAATGATTTAACAAGTTTAAGATGAACGACTACTTCGGCATCCGGGATTTGTCCACCCAGATCAAACCGTTGGGGATTATTCACCTTTTCTAGGTACTTTTGAGAGGAGTAATAATCATGTTGTGGGACTTGGAGGATTTCAACAAAAGCATATGGATCTGTGTAGAATGGGAGTTCTTGTTTACCTTTTTCTGACATTGATTTTGACTTCTCCTCTTCATCATCTGAAGAGAAAGCATTTGGAGGCGGGTCAGTTACCACTTCTTTAGTAGAAGTGGTAGGTTCTGAAGTGGTGACAGGCTGTTCTATAATTTCACTCATGATTCAATTGCTGAAATGAAATGAAGCGGAGTGAAACCAATATTGAAATTGGGAATTTGTGCAGCCATTTATGTTGCAAAAAAAAAAAAAAAAAAAACAACCTTTCGTATTTTTTGTACCATGTATGATAAGGTCATTCTGCACGCACTTGTCTGCCAACCTTAAAGGTACATCAATGGAGAGAATCGGAGAGTGACCCCACTAGAGCTGGTAGTTTGACAGAGAGGCGAAGTGTTTTCAAGTCATATTTTAGAATGGGCTCAGGAAATAACGGTAACACTTTTGACCCACAAATCTAAGTAGCGAGTGAGAATCTCTAGATAAAATTAATAGATCTAACATTTTGATATCCCTAATAATGGTATAATGGTATAATGGTATAATGGTATAATGGTATAATGGTATAATGGTATAATATGATTCCAGTACTATTTTCAATAATTCTATTAATACCTGGAGGGAATCATAATCATAAACAAAGAACATAGAAAGAAGAATAAATAATGAATATACGAGGATGGTCTAGGCTTCAAAGACCCCATAGTTCAAAACGTATTAAACCACTTTTACCAAAAAGCATATACTACGCCTCCCATGAACGTGGCCTACATGGCTAAGGGTGAGGCTGTCTATTGCAATCTTTGATAGATATACGAGTTGAGTGGTTCAGCCGGTCTTACGGAGTTTACCATTTGAAGTGGTATCCGGTTATCGGATGACGTCAGATTAGGAAATGGAGACTAAAGTATAAATCCGCTTGAGTCAGCCTCACCTGCCTCACCTGCCTCAATCAAACAATCAAACAATCAAAAAAAAAAAAATAATATCACACACACTAAGCCCCTCAAATTGGTCTGATTTCTCCATATGTTCCTGAAAAAAAGTTAATTCTATGATACGAAAAATATATTATTTTTTTATTATTTCAGCCCTGACTGTTTCAGCCACTTATTGTGTTGCAAACAACCCCCTCGAATTTTCCCCAACTTACCCAATAAAGGTGACAAGATAAGGACAATAAAAGTCACTAAATCTACTAGACACACAAGCCACCAGGCTTATAATCTCGGTTAATAGTAGGCGAACGGTAGTGATAGAGTCACTCAAATATGATTGTGAACCGTTTTGTAGAAAACTCTAATTTGTTATATGATATCTTTTATGGGACCAAACACATACAAAACCATCTCATAATTGACCTGAGTGTCATTCCCCTTGACGAGGATCTACGGCATTTGGAAAATCATAATTGATCCCAATTTCAGCTGCTTGTGAAAATTCCGTCATTTCCATGGAACCTGAATCTCTCGAATATAAGGGTATACCCCAAATTAATTAAAATCAACCAAGGGATTAAATTCTAGTTTCTGTAGTATAGCCATTTTTAAAAAAAAAACCAATTCAAACTGTTTAATATAAATTTCTATCACATAAAGTTGCAAAATTAAATAGCTGTATTAACGAGGATCCAACCAAAGTCTTACCATGTCAATTAAATAAATTTTGAGCTTTCAAACTCAAAAAAATTAGTATAAATTCTAATTCTAATAAATTAATCAACTGGAGAAAATAGTTAAACAACTTGAACAATACATCAAATAATTATTACAAGAAGAAATTCTCATTGGTTGATAGTATTAATGAAAGTCCTATTTGGTAATTTGGTCCATCATATGTTTCATGAAGTACTTATTGAAAGCCAGTGATTGTTTAGACACAGGTGATTAAATATAGGAATATTCTCGATCTCTTGCAAGACCGTTCATGATATTCCTTTTTTGTACTATAGAGAGATATTGACGTTTCAATTGACATTGTCAAAGCTGTCTTCTAATTTTTTTCGCTTGTCCGAAAATACACGGTAAAAGTTCCTTGATTAATGATATTTTCTGATGGATCCTTTCAGTAACTGATCGTTCAAAATTTATCTTTGAGAATATAGAACATTAAGAAACAAAATCTTAACATGATACAATAATCATACTTGATAATTACCATTTAATTGCACCTATACAATATATCTATGGCTACTCAAGCATGCTCGTGAGAGCAGAAATCAATTCATGTGTTGTGAACAACATCACACAAGAGATGAAACAATCTATAAATTTCTGGAAGCTCAAAATTATGTTGATTAGATTAAAATCCAATATTACACTGGTTGATACTAATCAATTTGCTAGAGCCCAGACCAATGTCTATTCTCTGAGTATTGATGGTTCAATTATACTCATATAAGTTGTAATTCACATATTAATGTGAATTTATTTTAAGGGAAACGATAGAGAGTCGAAAAAAAATTTCCACTCCCTAGTTGTTTGTTGGAATTTTCTATTAGGCTATGTTCATTGAATATCTTCTTTTTGATAATCATTTGATTCAATTGTGGTATTGATAACAGGAATGTTTTGAGCCACCCAATTAACATCTCTCAATAACTTCTTAGGATCATTGGAATTAGTATTTTTACTAGTTACCTTCTTCAACAAGTCTTCATATGGAAGCTCTTGTTCTTTATATTCTCTTAATACTTGGTTGTTTTCAAAATTGACAAACACTCTAGTATCTCTTACCCTGAATATAACATCATCAATTCTTAAGAAGAAACGACACAACAATAATAAACAAGAAGGCATAACTCTGATTTTTATTGAAAGCATGGAAATACCATTATCACCTAATTCATCTTCAAACAATATAGATTCATCAAAGAATAATATAGGATCAGGTTTCAACAATTTTTGAATCGGAATTTCATCTGTAGTTGGTTTGAATGTAAGGTTTTTGGTGATACCCTTGTAATTGGTTGAATAAGTCCAATCATACGGTTTTATGGTATCTAAATTGTCAGTTAATTTAGCAATATCTTTATTTGAATTTTCTTTTAAAGCCTTTTCTGACTTTTCGGATGAAGAAGAAGTTTTGGATCTTCTTGAACTAAGCCATTCCTGATGGTAACTAACCTTGAGTTGACAATCTGGTTCAAGAGAATCTAAAGCAGATATAGCATCAAATTCAATAGACTCTCCTGTTTTATCATTGACCAACTTAACCAAATTATTACCGAAAATCATTTCCGGTAATGGGAAGTCAAATTTATTATCACTTAGATAGTCCAATTCTGGTGAATTTAAAATTGGTTTCTTGATGGTGTAAATACTCCAATCATTTATAGTTATAGATGGTTTATCTTGAATTGGGAAGGACGAAGCTGGTGAAGGGATAATTACCAGACCACAGTGTTCACATTGTGGGTTGTTACAGTCACCTGTATGTGATTTGGCAGGTACAGAGATGTTGGATTGTGGATTTCTAGTTGTAGGCACCTTGGATGCGGTTGGAGGCGCTCTGGATGTAGGAAATGAGCTACTCATTGGCGCTGGGAATCTAGTTCCAGTGGATCCTCCTGTTGGTGGTGGAGGTGCTTGTTGTGGATGTATCTGTGGCTGTGATTCTCTTGATCCTGGAGCTGGAGGCTTTATTGTGTTTGGTGGTTGTCTTGCTCTAGTGTGTAACTTAACCATTTCTCTAGCGGCATCAACATGGACTCCATGGACTCCAGGTCCAGATCCATCACCATTGACAACTGATCCACGTACGGTAGGCTTGCTAAACACCGAGCCGGCTACCGGTTTCTTTTCGTTCTTGTCTGACATAACGATTGATGGGATGATTTGCCCCACAAGTCTTAAATTTTAGTCCGATATCACGGGATTGCTCACGAAACTGGGTGGTAGTTAAAAAGTTTAGGTGTGTGCGAAAACCTCCAGTATTGAAGAAGTGAAGGTTCCACGATAGGGGAGGACCAAATATAAGGAAAAGGCTCAGTTATGGAAGGAAACTAAACTTTATAGAGTCATGAATCCAGATTTTGTAGTTTGGGATTTTTTGCACTTTTTTTGTTGCTACTTTTAGTGGCGATTACTTAAGATCATGGGACTAGTATGGAGTGATAGGTTGCAACCAGAGTATGGCTAAAGAGTAGTGTGAGATGAATATAAATGTGATTTGGGTTGAAATTAATTGTAGTTGAAGTAAGTGTGTTATTTTGAGTGATAAAGTTGATATTTTGGACTTTCGAATGCCCTGTTGTGTATTGTCACGGTTGGTATTATATGAAAATAATAAGAAATTGCAAAAAAATTAGAAAAATGAAAACTAAAATGACTGAATAAGAAAGGAATAAAACTTATACATCATCTTAAACCTGATTTTTCCCCACAGACACAAATACAGTAAACGTGCATCCAATTCCATCAGTAACAGCTTTTAAATTTCTAAGACTGGTGGCTGCAATATTTGCAGCTTCTCCTAACTGGCTGCAAAATGCTATAGTCAATGAATTAGTTGATACTACCAAATTTCTCTATAATTTCACTACTATGAAAATCGTCTCTACTTCAATGTCAATTCTAATATTATCTTCAATTTGTATATCTATTCAACTAAATTATATTATAAGTGCTATACAGTTACGAGAGATTTTTTGATCAAGTACTTCTCTTCATCAGCACTTTCAAACCCACCATGGGCACATAGGTGCATCTCTAATTAATTATGCAGCTGCTTCAATGAACTCCTTCAAGCTATCGGTGTCCTTTCTCAAACCTTCTCTGATAGCCAAAACACTATCAACGATAACAGCATCAACACCAGCCTTCATTTGAATCTTGGCATTTTGTGGATCGTTATTATCGGTACCATAAGTAACACACACCAAACCTGAAGATTTAACTACTTGAGTTAATCTTGGAGTCTTAACCAAAGTTTCGGCCGCACTCACAATACCCAATAAGTTCCATTTCTTACTGAATCTAATAGCATTTTGAAGAGATGACGATCTAATATCAGCTCTGAATGCAGTTCCAGCTTCAGTCAAGAATAAAATAGGAATGGTTGGTTGTTTCAATGAAAGTAACAAACAAACATCTGGATGGAATGATGAGAAAATGATATCTCTAGCAGTCATATTTTCATCATAAACAGCCTTCAAAATAGTATCGACATAAAAGTTAAGGTCAATAGCAATTTCTCCCATATCTTCCTCTTCAGCTTCATCCAACATAGGGTATTTTAATTCAATGTTGAAACCAACACTCTTTGGTAACTTCTTGAATAATTCCTTTAAGGTAACGAAATCGGATGCAACTGATAAACCTCTAGCGTTACCCTTGAAACCTTCATTCTTCCAAGTCTTGGTAAGTTTCATCTTACGATTGATTTGGTCTCTGTATTCTCTATCAATTCTATCATCGCTTCCAGAAGTGGAACTCAATGAGTTGACAAATTGAGTGTGACTTCTAGACTTATTACCAATGGAACTAGAGTGGAATGAAGAAATAGATCTGGATCTGTTGATAGAGTTGTCATCCTTACTGGTGTGAGGCTTGCCTTCAGACTTACGGTGCTTTTCATCTTCATTCAAACCCAAAAATTGTTCAGCTGTCAAAGCATGCATTGGGATATCAACACCTGATTCTGCAACGGTGAAATCGTGATAGACAACAGGAATGAAATCCTTGGTCAATTGAACATCAAATTCAACATATGAAGCACCTAAAGAAGCAGCAGCAATGAAAGATTCCACGGTGTTTTCACCCAATTGTAAGGACTTTCTACCACTACTATTCTTACCTAAACCTCTGTGACCAATGACCCTTGTAGAGACCAATTGTTTCCAGTAAGTATCAGATCTACCGACACTCATAGAAGGATGATTAAAGGACTTAACACAGAGGTATTCAAATCTCAAACTACCCAAAATATCTAAACTAGAGGAATCAAGAATAGGTAAAGTAATGTTGTTGTTTAAAGATCTGAGATTTGGACCAACACTGGTATAAGCGTCCTTTAATAAAGCAATAGCTCTACCTAAAATCTTTTCTTTCTTGGTACTGTATTGGTAAGTTGGAATCAAGTCAAAGGTGATAATAACATCATCAGACAGTAAACCATTATTCAACTTGAAAGTGATTGGATCAGTAGCACTTCCATGTTGATCTTCCAAAGGCAAATCAATAACAACAGGTAGTTCAACTGCTGCATTGGTAGTTTTATTACGACAAGTAATTTGTAACGATAAAGCGGTATCTAATTCGGTGAAGAAGGTCTTTGCCAAAGTAATTTTGTTTAAATCAATTGGTTTAGAGTGATCTCTTAAATCAGTAGTACCTAAAGTAATTAAAATCAATGATTCATCTTCATTTAAGTAACGGTGACCGAAAGATTTAATTGGCTTAACCTTTCTGAATCTTGTTCTGGAAACTGGAGATTTTGATCTAACAACAGAGGAAGAAGATCCGTTATTCTTTAGTTGTTTATAGACTTGATTAACGGATCTCTTGGTTGATTCTGGAAGACGATCAATAGAAGATTCAAAATCAGGAGAGGTTGATCTTGGAATTTGAATTTCAGATTCACTTGGTGAACTAGAGGCTTGAAGGTTTGGACTTTGTGGGGTGGTTCTTGGTAAGTTATTTTCAGGATTATAAACATCGTATAATAACAAATTCAAGTCAGTTGGTTTCAACAAATCAGCAACCTTCAAATGACCCCTCAAACTTGCGTGTTCCATTGGTAACCAACCAGAATCATCAAAAATATCATATTTGCTTCCAAATTCGATTAATAGCTTAACAATAGCTTCATCACCTTCTGCAGCAGCGATGAAAACAGGAGTCCAACCAAAAACGTTTTCTCCCAATTCGGTATTAGCACCGTTTTCTAGTAAGAATTCCACCAATTCATAGTACATCAATTTGGAAGCAATGTAAAGGGCAGTTTCGTTATTATGTTCCAAATCAGTGTAATCAATGTCAATTTGACCTTGAGAGATCAAAGAGTTCAAAATGGAGGCAGAATTGAGTCTGACAGCCAAAAGTAATAACATTGGACAGGTCAAAGTATTACCATGGTTACCAAGAATTAAGTTTTCAGTAGTCTTTGGATGCTTACCAATGATAGCCAAATGTAATGGGGTCAAACCTTCTTGATCACCCCAGACTTCATCAAAATCAATAGAGACTTTGGCATCAACAAGCTTCCACTTATAGACATAGTCGAGAATGATTTTGGTAGCATCTTTCAAACCATATTGGGCACAGTAATGGAGGGGAGTTCTAGCATAATTATCTTTCCCAATTAAGACGGCTCTAAGTTTTTCGTCTTGCAATTGGTTTAAGATATGTTGTAAACCCTTGATGGAGCTATCGGTGACCCTATCACCACCATCTGGACCATTTTTGTTACCAAAGAAACGATCAACATCTGTAGATTCACCAGGAGTGACTTTTTGTTGTTTGATCATTTGCTTTTTACCCAAGCTGGTGATATACTGATGGAAAAAGTTTCTTCCACTGATATCAGAGATATCGTAAAGAGGATTACCTTCATAAGCAGGGTCTGCTTCCACTAATTTGGTTAAATAATTTAATAAAACATCAATGGAATTGGCAGAATTGACCAAAGTTGCCTTGGAAAGTAAGGAGATCAAGAACTTAAGGGTAAGCTTAGATTTATCAGTGATTCCAGAAAGTTCCTTTTGTAATTCTTGATGTGAATCATGGTAAATAAGATCATAATAATGACCCAAGAATTCTTGATCAAAAGAATATCTTCTTCTGTTACCAATTTTCAAGAAATCAAATCTTTTGGCAGTTTGATCGGAATCTTCAGGACTAATATCATCTTCATCATTTAATTTGTTTAAAATATCATTAATAACATCCAAACTAGTAAGTAATTCAGTTCCATTAGCAAATGGTAAAGCATTAACTCTAGTAGATAAATAATTTTCCTTATTATTACTAGATAATTCAAATGAGAATTTTTGGGAATTAGTTGGATCATCACTATTTTCAATTTCTTTTAAAGTATGATTAATTTTTTTATCTAATTTTTTTAAGATTTTAATAAAACCTTTATGATTCAATTCACCAAACCATTTTAAATTTCTAAAAATGGATCTCAATTCGAGTAAAATAGAAATGATTTCATCCAATTCTTCATTAGACTCAATTTGGTGATTAATAGTAGAATTGGTATAACCAAGAACATGAACCAATTTATCTAAACGACGACTGTATTCTTTGAACTTAGTATTATATAAATCATTAACTTTTTCAATATCTCTATCCAATTCGAAGAAGAAGGATGATAATACCGAGGAAATGATTTCTGAAGCATCAGAAGCATCAGAAGGAAAGGAATCATCAAAAATAGCATCGATATTCTTGATGATCTTCTTCAATTGTTTATAATTCATATAATAAATGGACCATTCTGGAATTTGATGATTAATGAAAGTTTTACCGAATTTCATGGTATCAGAGACAGGAATTCCGTATGACAAGAACCGGTAACTTGGTTCACGTCTTCAACCTGGTGACAAAATGATCAATATGATAGGACGGTGTTTAAAACGTGGACCTAAACGACCACGTGAGGGGTAGAGAGATGAGCAGAACAAATGGAGACAGACAGATAAGAGTAGTGCAACTGTACCAAAGAATCAACGGTTTAATGGGGTGGGGGGTGAGTGCGTAATAATTATAAGACACAATACTAATAATAATAGTAACTGTAATGGGGGTAAAAATAGGTAAGTGTCGTGAGAGGTGTCAGAAGCATGTCGCGAGACACCAGCTCGAGAGAGGGTTTGGTTATAGTTGCAAGAAAGAAACTTGTATGGGTTTTTCTGAGTATTGCAGTATAGTGGTGAAACAGGGCCAGAAGATTGGTGCCTTTTGGTTGGAGGGGTTTGAGTCCTAGATTTAGTCTATTTAATGACAGTTTGGGGGTGCGTACTCCACGCGGCCTTTGATGACAGGTTTTTTTTTTCTTTAGCGGGGGCGACGAGTTTTGATTACCGAGAGATTAGAACAGTGGGGAAACTCGTAGTGGGGAAGAAAGGACGCGAACCGCTATTTTTTGCCATTAGGGGAGCAAAAAGAAAACTGGGTAGTAGGAGACGAAGAAGAAGTAATAGGAAAGAGCCAACGAGTTTTGATGACACTTGGTGAGGTCACCATCCGCATCACTATAGTCAGCCTTGATGGTAGTCTTACTAATCCAATTAGGCGAGAAAATAACCGATACTTCTTCTTCTTCTTCTTCTTCTTCTTCTTCTTCTTCCTCCTCCTCCCTAATGTACCCATGTAGTAGCACTATTGTGTAGGCCTCACAACTCACCAAATTATAGGTTATCTGGCAGATCAGGTAAATAGTGCGGGTCCACACATAGTGTGGAGTTGAAACGGCCCAAGAAAGTTTCAGAACTGATTCACTGTAATTTTTCAAAACACTCGAAACAGGGCCAACAGAGGGCCCCGAGAAAATTTCCAGAAGTACCAAATGGCAAATAGAATACACAATAGAATATACTAGAATTTTAGGGCCCTGTTAGCAGTCCTGTAAATTCAACTCACCGGTGGCAACTGCGCTATTTTTGTCTAGTGACTTGTTCCTACCAAGGCTCAGTAGTGCCACGTTGGTAGAGATATAATTACCGCACCCACAAGAACAGCCAATTAACTTGATAAACTTTATTAGTTGATAAACTCATTAGAAATCATTAGAAATCACCTATTACCTCACTGGACAGTTCTGGCCTATAAACTATATGCCTCAGCTAAGCCAAGGAGCCAAGGGTTTTAATACCTCACCAGTGCTCTACTGGGTCAATTGTTTGCCGTAGATAACCAATTGCCTACATCTACACTGACGAGCCAATAGTAGATTAATACAATAACAAAAATAGCAAAAAAGACTAAAAATGTAACCTTGGTTAGCTATCGGTTTGTCCCCAGCCAGCTCCAAAATCTCTTATCTATGGGAATCGGGAATTTTGCCGTTCCTCATCCATCCATTCCTCCACACCTTTTAAGTCTACTACGTCCTACTTCCTTTAAAGGCTTTGGTTGGCTCATTGCTGCGAATTCGCAGCCCAAACGGCACAACTGATCTTTACAAACAAAGGATCCAAAAATGGAATAAAGAATCATCAATTGTTTCTCCCCCTTTGATTAAACGCCACTGGTCACCATCTAAATATCACGTCTTAACCTTCTCCACTTTCAGTTTGCGGGTGAAAGTCCCGATTTCTCTTTCTCTGTTTGTAAAAATGACTCAGCGCGTGCACTTTCCCAGTTAAATATTTCCCTTAAGTCTAACTCTGTGCGATTCTCGCACACTCCTTCCTTTTGCATCCACAATGCCTAGTCCATTACTGATAAAGAAATCATGGCCATCGTCCGCTAATTCCTGATATTTAAGTAACACTTTTCCTGGGGTTTCATTATCAAAACCAAACATGTCTAGTAAGTAAAAAAAATAAAAAAAAAAGGAACCACGAAAAAGATTAAATCATATATCTTTTTGTTTGCTTTGCCTTTTATATCTCCGATCCTTATACTAACAAGTATCTTTTTAGTTCAATACAAATTTCATCCTGAAAAGAAGGCCACCATCATCACCGCTCCATTCTCCGGAGGTCAACCAAAAGGTGGTGTTGAACTCGGTCCAGAATATATCTTAAACGCTGGCTTTGAAAAGCAAATCAAATCTTTGGGTTGGGATACCGAAGTGGCGCATCCATTAGCTAACACTGATTACGAATCCATCAAGACTAATGAAAAGGACAAATATGGTGTCAAGAACGCCAAGATCGTTTCCGAATCCTGTAAGAAGATCCACGAACAAGTCAAGTCCTCTTTAGGTTCCGGTAGATTCCCACTTACCATTGGTGGTGATCACTCCATCGGTTCTGCTACCGTCAGTGCTGCTTTAGAACACAACCCAGACACCTGTGTCATGTGGATCGATGCTCACGCTGATATCAACAGTCCTCTTACCACTGACTCTGGTAACTTACATGGTTGTCCTATGTCTTTCGTCATGGGTATCGATAAGGAATCTTACCCACCAGAATTCGAATGGATTCCTCAAAACTTAAAGCCAAACAAGTTGGTCTACATTGGTTTAAGAGATGTTGATGAAGGTGAAAAGGAAATATTAAGAAAATACAACATTCCTGCTTTCTCTATGTACCACGTTGACAAATACGGTATTGGTAAGGTGGTAGAAATGGCCTTAGACGCTGTTAACCCTGATAGAAAATTCCCAATCCACTTGTCATACGATGTTGATGCCATTGATCCATCTTTCGTTCCAGCCACCGGTACTAGAGTTGAAGGTGGTTTAACTTTAAGAGAAGGTTTATTCATTGCTGAAGACATTGCCCAATCTGGACTCTTAAGTTCCATGGACATTGTTGAAACCAACCCATTGTTGGCTGATACTGAAGAACACATCTTAGATACCGTCAGTGCTGCTTGTGCTCTTGGTAGATGTGCTTTAGGTCAAACCTTACTTTAATGAATTATGAAGATTTAAAAAGCAGAGCGTGGTCTGTGTTGTATACTATGTTAATGAATACAATTCAAAAAGAAATATACTTGTAGACCATACAAAGTGATGGTTCCCAGTAAAGATAAATAGATATACCGAAACAAACAGCCAATTTGACCGAGGATAAATGTTACAAACATGTCCTGGTTACACTGAGTAGGTCGTTATTAGAATGGGGTTTTATTCGGTTGAGATTTAGGGGTTCCCAATGTGTTCCTTTTAATGGCTGCAACTTCACTATGATTTGCAATAAGACGGAAAAATAGACTGAATAATATCCCGAATCGAGCCACTAGCGAGACTGATAGAAAGACAATTATCCGTGACAAAAAGGGTCTTCCACGTAAGTGGCGAAGTAAGAACCTTCTACAAGTAAACATAATGCTGAAAGCGAAGCTACTTGGTCTTTACGTCATGTGTCGATATAGCCAGCATACTATATACCTCCACTATGTCTCTTGCTAGTATATAGGGTGTTTCGCAACTGGCACATATTATTCATCCAATGGGCCAAGGCAGTGAAAAAAGTGAAGGTTCTAGAAACATACCAGTGACGCAAAAGAACATATCGACATCCAAGATTCCTACGTAATAGTACGTATCATAAAGCATTGAAACATGGCAATTCATCATAAGCGTGACAATGCTCTTTTTGTTCGTTAACTAGGGTTGGCGGCTGTGACGCAAACCTAATGACACCTTACATAAGCAGCCATTTTCGGGAGCAATTAAGGGCGTGAAACGATGTATAAAGGGGGAACAAATTCCCCGTTTCAAATCCGCTCATCAATCCAAACATGTCGTCAATTATTGCATCTCATATTCCAGCCTCGATTTCCACCGAAAGAGTTTCTGAATTCTTTTCTTTCTGTGGTAAGATAAAGTCAATTACCCCATTGGGAAAGCAAGAATTGTTCCAATCTTTCAAGATTGATTTCGAGTCTGAAAAGGCATTGAGTACCGCAACATTACTTAATGATGCTGAATTGGATGGAATTCCAATTGTTATAGAAGAAGCTGGGAGTGGTACTACCACCAAGGATCAACCTCCTCAATATTCTGAAACCGTCGGTAGTGGTGCTGGCACTGCTGCTAACGATGCCAAGGTTACTGGTGACAGTAGCTACGATGATATTTCTCAAGAAGAAAAACCAAAATATGCTATTATGGCTCAATTGTTGAGTAATGGATACATTTTAAGCGATAAGATTGTTGAAAAGTCTATTGAAGTCGATAAAGAACAAGGTATCAGTACCTCTTTCAAGAACTTCCTTACCTCCTTAGATGAGAAATACATTCATTCTCAACAACCAGATTCTACTGCCAATAATGTTCAAAGTAAACTTGGTTCTTGGACTAGCCTGATTGCCAAATCTCCATACACTGCTAAATTGTCCAAGTACTTTGAACAAGCTGCAAACAGTCCTTATGGTGTAAAGGTTCACGAATTCTACAAGAATATCAGCCAGGATGTAAGACAAATCCACGAAGAAGCCAAGAGATTAAAGGATTTGAAGAAAAACGAAGAATTGGAAGAAAAATTGGAACCAGCTCAAGCCTCTGCTAATGCTGGTGCTGCCATCAATACCGCCAATTAGAATAAGTAGCTATCAAAATGTTTTATGAATCATTGAATTGTTAAACATTTAATTATTGTAGTATTTCATATTATTTTGTAGCATGTGATTACTGGAATTAGTAGTGGTATTTCCCCAGTTGTTGGTGTTAGTGTTGTGTTCGCAACCAACCATCATCGCTTATTTTTGGGTGCAAAAAAAGTGCGACACAGACTCATTTCACCACCTATGGGGATGTCTCGACACAGAAACAACCCTCTTACTTCGGTCAGATACCAAGTGGCCCATTCCAATAGAACACTAGAGTATAGCATTGCACAGGATATCAAAACATGCTTGCTTATTGTGGAGCGAATGTTCGATGTTCAGGCACATAAGCTTGATCACAGCAGGTACGAAAGAAGACCTAGTGGTACTACACATGAACAGTAGTACCATAATATCCTAACAAAGCTTAAAAGAATAATACTAACATTAGAAACGAAATCCTTTATCGATTCTTTTCGTCCACCCAGTGTACATCACTCCTCGTATCTGGATCCATTTCACCACTGGCACTCTCTGGTATTATCACTATTGATACACTAATACGTGCCCATTTGGTCTTCCTCAAAAACACAGCCATCCCCAACCCTCAGATCTCTCAGGGTTGGCCAACATGTGTAAGTGAAGCATTTCGGCGGTTGATACTTCGGCTATCACAGTTTTTAGAAATTTTATTGAGCAAAGAAGGGTACGTCAATTACGAAATAGCGACCTCAATGGTATAAAAACCACACAAGAGAGAATCTCTTATATGAATAGGGTTTGGTTTGGTTAATATACCCAAATGAAACAACTGGTTGCTTGAACAACTTGTAATAAATTCAATGGTCAATTTGAAGGAGATGTTAAGTGATGAAATTTAAAGTAAGTAGTAGAGATAATATCACCGTATATCTACACAATAAATAATATTATACCATTAAGAGATTAAGAACAAAAAATAGGACCTAGTAGAACTTGAGAGACCGATCTTCGTCAGTCTCTTTGTACTTCTGTGTTCTTTTAAAGAATATATAAAAAAAAGACTCCGCGACGGGGAATTGAACCCCGGTCTACCACGCGACAAGCGGTAATTCTAGCCACTAAACTATCACGGATATTAGATGGTGAAGTTTGAACACCTTGTAGCCGTCACATGACGTATCAGGTGGTGGTGACTCTTATCATTAATTGATAACGTGGGACCGAGAATGGACATAATGACTTTTTTTCAAGCCACAAAATTCATAGCCACTTTAAAGCCAAAATACCTATTGAAAAATCCAGTGCCCACATATACGATGCACAAGAAACGTACTTATAAATATAATAGCATTTATTATTAATCGGAGTACCCGTTCATTTTATTCTTTTTAGTGATCTCTGATTAATATTTACGAGTCACTCCGGGTCACTTAATGTCCGAGACACAATCCCCGAGACAAACTCCGGGATGTGAGTAATCAGGAAGAACACCCTCGAATGTTGAACGATGAAGAACACAAAATAAAAAAAAAATTTACAAGAAAGAAGATTGGTGGGATAGCGGTTGAGATATGGTAATTGTGCCTCCGTCATCATCTCGAACCCGCAATCGGTCAGAGTCTTTGCCTTCAGTAAATGATGGTATCTATTGTCTGCACTCATACTTGCTTCTCACGTGCTCACCCCACACAGCCGCCGATAAACTTACCCCAGAGATAGGGATGGAAAATAGAAAACTGGGGGCAATCACGTGGCCTGTGTGGGTTTTGGGTCAATAAAGATTTTAAAAAAGTCTGGGGTATTTCGAATTCAATAAAGTAAGATTTTAACTACCAAAAGACCGTAAGCCGAGAATGGAGTCGGAATAAATCATACCGTAAATCAGATTGGTCAATCCCATAGGTTCCGTTTGTCCTACACACAATTTTATATAGGCCGAAACCGCGGTCCTAATTACGTGCGCCTTTGACATAGAAGTGCCTCGGGTAAAAGGAGACCCGGAATTTCACACACTTTGGATTCCCCAGTCCGAATGGGCGAACCCCAGATTTTATAAATACGGGATTTATTCCCGTTTAAATTTTTAAAATACTCTTTCTTTCTTTCAAATTATTTATACAGTTTATTATATTATCGCTGGGCGTATATATAAATAAATATCAAAAAAGAAGAAATTACATTTAAGTTTTTTCATATCTATTCAATTTCCCCTTTTATAAAAAGTTTTGCATCATGTCTAGTCAAAAAAAGGGTACTTCCCTCGTTGATTTAGTTGCCGGTGGTACTGCTGGTTTATTTGAAGCCTTATGTTGTCATCCATTAGATACCGTTAAGGTTCGGATGCAATTGTACAGAAAATCCGGTCAGAAACCACCTGGATTTATTCGTACTGGTATTAATATTGTTCAAAAAGAAGCATTTTTATCATTATATAAAGGTTTAGGAGCTGTTGTTATTGGTATTGTTCCAAAAATGGCTCTTCGTTTCTCATCTTATGAATTTTACAGAAGTTTATTATATGCTCCAGATGGTTCTATTTCTACTGGTAACACTTTCCTTGCCGGTGTTGGAGCTGGTATTACTGAAGCTGTGATAGTTGTTAACCCTATGGAAGTTGTTAAAATTAGATTACAAGCTCAACATCATTCTATGGCTGATCCTTTGGATGTTCCAAAGTATAGAAATGCTCCACATGCTGCTTATGTCATTGCTAAAGAAGAAGGTTTCAAGACCTTTTATAGAGGTGTTTCTTTAACTGCTGCCAGACAAGCTACCAACCAAGGTGTTAACTTTACTGTTTACTCCAAGATAAAAGAATACTTACAACAAGCTCAAAATACTGAAATTTTACCATCTTACCAAACCTCTTTGATTGGTTTAGTTTCTGGTGCTTTAGGTCCATTATCTAACGCTCCATTGGATACCATTAAGACCAGATTACAAAAGACTACTTACGCTTCCAATGAATCTGGTATGGTTAGAATTGTCAAGATCGGTCGTCAATTGATTAAGGAAGAAGGTACTGCTGCTTTATACAAGGGTATCACTCCAAGAATCATGAGAGTTGCTCCAGGTCAAGCTGTTACTTTCACTGTCTACGAATTCGTTAAGGATCAATTGACTGGTAAAACCCCAGTTACTCAAGTGGCTAAGAAGTTGACTTAAGCTTTTTAAAATCATACACTGGGAATCACATATATATAAAAATTATAAAATCAACTCAGAGTTTGTGCAAAAGGTTAATCTAGCTTCTTATGACCCTGCATTCTTTGTAAGTAGCACTATTTATTGAATAAATTAAGTGAATAATAAAAAATATATAAAGACATCATAGAAATCTCAACTGTATTATTACTAACTTTTATCTCAGTAACAAATTTAGTAGAATAAGGTCCAACAATTTAGGGTAAAAATCAAACCAGCCAAATCTCACGACTAGAGACGGCTCCGATTTTGAAAAATTTCACTTTTGTTGGTTAAAATTATTATTTTGGCAGTTGTCGGATTAGTTGCGAGATGATCTCTCGGTAAAATCCGTCCATTGACCCGAAATCATTGTGGGGCGCAACTGTTCCCGAGATGACTAGGAGTCATTTTCACATGAGTAACTCTCTCACTTTACCGAGATACTGAACTACACGCAAATATTCCCATAGCCTGACAAATCAGTGGATGTAAAAGTCCGCTATTGGACCGATAATATACCGAAGAACAGATGGCATATATTCGTTACATTCAATTTTTCACTGCCCCAAGATTATTCAGTATGTCCGAAACCACACATGCGCGAAAGGAATGGGTGTACGGAACATGTCACTTTTACGAATAGGAGAATTTTGGGTAACCACTTCCGGAGAACAGTCCATGTCAAAATAATATTTGGTTGATCCCGTTAGACTTTTCAACTAGACTAAAATTGTTAATTTATGTAAATCTTCCGAATTTGCTAAGTCCGCATAAAGCCCCACTAGGATTTATTATCAGTAATTGAATACAATAACTAAATAGTATGGGGTAACTATACATATATTGACCCCAGATTTGGGCTAAATTATAGAAGCTCTTCAAAAGTGCCTATAATGGATGATTTTAGACACTAGTGTAACAGTTTTCAACAACCGTTGGTTTGTTATATGGTAAGCCTCGGTGATAAGGCAACCAGTGGTACTAGACATTTTTTCACTATGGCACCATTTTCAGTAGTTCAGTGATGATTGTACTACATTCCAAACTGAATACAGCGATCTTCGGTTAACTCCGATCCTTTTACTTCTACTTTTAGTCCTTGTATCTAATTCAAAATTCGTAGATTTTACACTATGTACATTCATAAGGATATATCATTAATATAGACTCACATGAGTTGCAACCAACTCGTTCAGTTCTATGGTTTGGTGGCATCAGAACCTGTCTGATATCATCAGGCACTTATTGTGCACTTTTTGAAGGGTGACTTTTTAGGTGATTGTTAGGTCTTTGATTTAGTTTGGTTTAGTTTGATTTAGTTTGGTTTAGTTTGGTTTGGCTATATGCATCAAGAAAATGTGTGATCTGAGTGCATCACCTCTTGCAAAATCTTTTGTACAGTATTGACAACGGAAAGGCTTCTCCCCAGTGTGCAGCCTAACATGTGTAGTAAGTCTATACTTTTGATTGAAGCTAGCTTGACAAATTTCACATTTATAAGGCCTTTCACCAGAATGAACTCTTTTATGACGTTTTAAATCTGATAATTTAGCAAATGCCTTATCACATTCGTCACAAGGATGGGTCTTTGGCATACGATATGGTGGACGGTAGGTAGGACTTACTACTTTATCATGCATAAGGATTTCGTGATTAAATAATAGTTTGTAGGTAGGAAATGTCTTTGAACAGTTTTTATAGTTACAATGGAATACTCTTTCTGGAAGGACCATGTTATTTGGATCATCAAGATTTTGATCAACTTGAGGATTTTGATTATCTTGTCCTAATTGAATTTGGGCACCTTGATTTGCATTATGAAGACTTGCTGCAGCTGCTGGATCTACTACTTGTGTGACTGATGATGATGAGGCCAAAGATGGTGGTAAACTGGTGGTTGGAGGTTCCATTACCAAATCAGTATGGTGGGAGTGACGATGATACCTCAAGTTTTGATATTGACTGAATTGTTTACCACAACTTCCACAACCAAAAGCTGTGGGGTTAATTCTGTGACTTCTTTGATGGTTTCTTCTATCGATACGATTTGTGAAGTAAAGATCACACATCTCACATTTGAATCTGGTAGGTGGTCTTTCAGACCTTCTTTCTTCTACTTCATCACCCCTAGGAGTATCTCTAAGGGCTGCTCTGAGGTCCGCACGTCTCTGACTTGTGTTCATATTGTGCGAACTCCTGTTTGATGTGAACTAGTTGATAGTACTCAGTATTAACACTACTGTATACCCACAAAAAAAAGTATCCCTCTTGATTTTATATTTTTTTTTTGTTTCTTTAATAAATATTATGATACTAAAACGTCTATGGCGTGACAGGGTCTGGTGATACCAAACGGTTGTTTGACAGTTATCGCAATCAATTGGACCCCTTTTATACCCTTTCCCACTAGCGTTCTACTGAGGGATCTTTTGATGGCTGTCAGCACTGAAAGTGTTACGAAAGTTCTTAATGTTCTTTGCTTTGACGAACTGATTTACAAATGTTTATCTATTTTTTTTTAGGGAGTTCGGACTCTCTTTTCTTGACTGATCCCGCACCTCCTTCATTCCTGTTGCCATTGCACAGGCACGACTGGTAGATGCGAGCATCAGTAGAAGGTTGCCTTACTTAAGCAATCTGGAACCAGTACTAAGTCTTGGTATTTATGAGTATATAGTGGTATACACTAAAAGTCTAAAAAAACAGACTAATTTTAAGAAGCCGGGATTAACACCAAGAATTCGGTAAAACATTCCATCACTTCCGAACCATTTCAGACTACTCAATTCGTTCTAGTTCAAAGGTCTCTTTGCCGCCATAATGATTAGACAACTTACCCTTAGACCAACCTTTCGGTTGGGACGGATGTTGCACACTTCATCACCAGTCCTTCTTCCAAGAAACAGAACAAGATTCACCAGGGAGATCTCGGAGGATGAAGTAGAACAGTTCAAGAAATTACAAGCTCAAGAAAGACAGTACCAGAATGCCCAAGGCCAATCGCAACAAGACTTCCCATTCCAAACCCATCCTTCTTCGAATTATCGCCAATACCAACAGTCACCATCGTCACAACATACAGTTTTTAGCATACCGCCAAATAAGAATGGGTTAATTACTCCTGAAGATGGTATTTATCAACTTCTTAAGGAACCTACCTTGGTGATCGAAAGACAAATTGAATTCATGAACGTTTTCCTTGGTTTCGAACAAGCCAACAGATACAAGATTATGAATTCTTTTGGTGACCAAATTGGTTACATGGAAGAAAAGGATCTTGGAATTTTCAAGATGCTTGGTAGACAATTTTTCAGATTGCACCGTCCTTTCGATATTGACGTTTTTGATAATTATGGTCAATTGTTACTTACTATCAAAAGACCATTTTCTTTTATCAATTCCCATATTAAATGTTATTTACCAGGTTACGACCATAACAATGACATCATGCATGAGCCATTGGGTGAATCCATTCAAAGTTGGCACTTGTGGAGAAGAAGATATAATTTATTTAAGTTGGAAGATGAAACCACTGATGAATTTGACCAATTCGGTAAAATCGATGCTCCTTTCTTATCCTTTGATTTCCCAGTCAGAAACGCTGATGGATATGTCATTGGTTCTGTTGACAGAAACTGGGTTGGTTTAGGTAGAGAAATGTTCACTGATACCGGTGTCTATATCATCAGAATGGATCCTGCTTCCTTTGAAGGTATGGGGGAAATGTATCCTAATGTTGCTGGCCCATTGACTCTTGATCAAAGAGCTATATTGTTAGGAAATGCCATCAGTATTGATTTCGATTACTTCTCCAGACATAGTTCAGGTACTGGAGGGTTATTCAGCTTTGGTGGTAGCTACGAATAAGGAACCTAAAAATATCAGTGAACTATCTCTTCCTTCCAGTCCATGAAAAAATGAGTTTAACCAGACAAGAACAGAATCAAACTTCTGATGTCAAGGTAAGCTCAATGTTGCATTATAGAATAACTGGTCAAATCAATAGAGAAATCGGACCTTCGATTTGATTATCACTGGAAGAGAAGCAACTTCACCTACCCAAGACATTATTACAAGCGTTCATATCACATATAGGAAATTATAATACCGGTTATTGAGTCTATAGTACTATTATTATTATACATCAGAATCTTCATTCTACTTAATTTGGTTGCTCAAACAACACAATTCTTGCCTCTTGTAGTTACCTTTTGCGGAAGTTCACTTGTTGTCTAGTTTCATCTTAGCATACTTCCTCATCAAGTCGGCTTGTCCCTTCTTTCTTGCTTGTTCCTTGAAAGCATTCCATTCTTCATCAGTTGAGTTTCTGCTCATATCCTTGAGTAATTCCACAATTAATCCAAGGTAATCATGTCTTCTCAATTCGTTTTCTCTCTTCCAAGACTCTCTCTTGTTTAGTTCTCTGGTAACACCTTCAACATCGTCATTTTTTTGATAGTAGTTTAACTTATTATTGGTGATACCTAATAAGGAAAATCTCAATTCACTCATGTCGTACTTGGAGATTCTCTCTTGGATGACTTCAGGTAACTTTTCGTAGAATTCTTCATCTGTAGCAACAGCAGCATGTTTAATAGGATATGATTTTAATCCATCCAATTCATAGATATATCCATTTTTCCGTATGTAACCGACGAAATGGAACAATCCATCGTTTTTATCGTCATGGTTTTGAGGTGGTTTTTCATCATCTACTACTAAAGAGTGGGGAGCAGAGAATGAGTTATGGACTGATCTAATCAAGTCACTATTAGAGATGGTTTCACCAATCATTTCACCATCAAATCCATTGACGAATGCCTTGAAATTGGATAATTCAGGACCGAGGTCGATCTCATCTTTATTCAAAAGCACATTCAATACCGCTTGGGTGGCACAAGCGTTTTGGATGGTCTGGTTAGCAAAAAAGAGCCCTTCATCTTGGTAGTTTTGATCATACTGACCGGTCAAAGGTTTGTTACCATTTTGAGCATACTCTCTATCAATCTTACCATATTTGAATAAGAAAATGACCCCGTATAGTGGAGCCAATGCCTTTAAAGAGTCTGAATCAATGGAGTATAAGTCATTGATTTCAACGTCTTGGACCTGTAATTTTTCCACCAATTCGGTGAAGACACTCTGAAGGTTAGAACGGCGACATTAGGGATGATTTGGGAGTATGGATCTTGTACTTACTGCGTCTGAATCTATAGTATTCCAACCACTTTCGCTCATTGTAGGGTAAGTGGTATCTAGTGGCAATCTGTGGAGTCGCACGGGACTTATCTGTAGTGAGAACTCCGCTCGGGGAAGCCCCGCGAAGTTTAGGGAGAATCAGGAAAATAGCGAGACACCTAGCGAGACATGAGTACCAGTGATAAAAGCAAAGCAATTACCATAAAAATCCAAAAAAAAAAAGACCAAAACTGATATCAAAACCAGTTATATATTTTTAACCACACTTTCATCTCTTTTTTGCACCAACTAACTCATGTATTTCTCACCTTTGCTGTCCCTTTATTAGCTCCTCTATACTTCCTTAGTCACTCTCAGACTATCGTTACACGTGACAAACACGACACTTAAACCGAGTGAACACGACGCTTGATTATCACTATCACCAATGAGTTTAGGAGCAGATTACATCGAGTACAACAGACTCTTCCAATTCGGCTCTACTCCTGTGGAGTCCAGTGCTTTCACCAGAAGCTCTGCCTTTGTTACCGGGCTTTTGGTCATAATTGGTACGTTAAATTCCATGTTGTGATTATTATCATCATGAACCTATACTAACATCTAGCTTTCTTTTCATTGACCATGACCTTTTTAAGTGATAGAAAGACCACCTCACCAGTGGTGTATATTTTAAGGGCATTAGTTGCTTCTTTATCCATTGGAGCTGGAGCCATCTATGTTTCCAATTTCGTGGGTGTGTACATTTAGACAAAGCAAGAGCTTGAACCAAGTGAGAAACTGTCAGTTTATCAAAGAATTAGATTAGATATATTGATTTGATGGTTTCACAGGGAGTAAAAATTAACGAACAATGAGTTAAATATAAATAAACATAATGATACAATTGAATTTTGAATGGTGTGTTGGTTAAGTGGAAAGTCAATCTAGAGGTACGAAGAATATAGAAGTGAATTCAAAGTAAAAAATAGAGATAATGTCAATTTTTGAGGAGACAATCCGTCCATATATTATCTGGATCTAGGATAAAACGGAAACTCAGACTGGGATCTGGATAATCGAGAAATGTCAAATTTATTACTGTCAGAGTACTATCAGATCAATACCTATAAGAAGAGATGATCCACATATACTTGGCAACCACAACCACATTCAACCTGTAGAAAATTAGCAAATCACTGTATTGTTAGAGAATGGCTCCCTATTGGCTCTTTACCATTAGTCCGTGGTTTTCTGCGTAGATCGGAACCAAATTGATTTTTCAGTACGGATTATTAATTTAGTACCATGTGTATAGATTATTAATTAATGAGGTACTATAGTGGATCGTTACACCTCCACTATTACATCAAAGATTGAACCAAAACACCGCTACCTGTTTCCTATATGCCCCCACAAACATAGTATAAATTTCTCGCTCGCAAAAATCCCGTATATTGGCAATTTTTCACTTCGCTCACATTACCTTACTACCTTGTACCCATCTCGGACAGGTGCAATTTCTAGTTAGTTGTTCTTTCGCAGTATCTAAAAAATCTATATATCACCATTTATCAATCATCTAAATGATCTTGAAGCATCTACTCCTCGTATTCCAGCTCTTGGTGCTTGCATCTGCAAGAGCTCTGGGTGATGAATATGCATCCGATCCCAACATTTACGAACTTACTCCTTCCAATTTCGATAAAGTCATTCATAAGTCCAATTATACATCAATAGTCAAGTTCTATGCTCCATGGTGTGGTTATTGTCAACAATTAAAGCCTGTATATATGAAGTTGGCCCGGTTCTTACATAGGGATGGCCAATATGCTATCAATGTTGCCTCAGTTAACTGTGACAAGGATTCCAATAAGCAATTGTGTGCTCAATACCAAATCCAAGGGTTCCCTACATTAGTGGTTTTCAGACCTCCTAAATATGAAGAGGGCAAACACAAAAAATCAAGACATGCCACCGAGATCTATAACGGAGAAAGAAACTTAAAGGCCATGTCCACTTTCCTTACTTCCAGACTTAAGAACTATGTCAAGAAATTCCCTAATTTGTCAAGTGATGGTATCACCAAATGGTTGGAAACTAGCGAGTCTGACTCCCCTAAGTTCTTATTAGTAAGCAACAACCAACAGATCAGTCCGTTATTAAAGACTTTGGCCATTGACTTTATGGGTCTTGTCAAGTTTGGTATGGTTTCTACCAAAGACAAGAAATTGAAGGATATAGCGATCAATGGTGTCAAGGTACCAGACGCACCATTACCTGCTTTATTCTACTTTGATAGCGAGAAAAACGAGTTCATTCATTTTGAAGCCAAGAAGTTGAACGACAAGTCCAAGATCAGTGAATGGGTCATGGAACTCACTGGAAAGGAGCC
Source organism: Suhomyces taliae (assembly GCA_030572155.1). Lineage (NCBI taxonomy): Eukaryota > Fungi > Ascomycota > Pichiomycetes > Serinales > Debaryomycetaceae > Suhomyces > Suhomyces taliae. The sequence continues at coordinate 85,616 of JAJLZJ010000047.1, read as the reverse complement.
TAATGAAGGCTTTTTGTCCAAGAAGGATGCTAAGTACTACTCTTACTATAGAAAGCATCAAAAGCCACCTAAGAAGAAGGAATACGATGAGTTGTAATTGAATAATAATAGAATAGCTAAAATAGCTATAAAAAAGATAGCAGAAATAAGTTCTGGTAGAATACTAGATCTTTATTCCAATAGGTTAATATATGCTAAGAGCCACTTATATGGTTCAATAGAATTACAAGTAGACGAAAAGCATAACGGTCAATACACTAGAAGAAATATTAAGAATAGTAAATTCCTCTGTATTGGTTTACTGTATTCTGTGTTATTTAAATACTGCTGTTCTATATTTTCGTATCTTTATCTTTTGTCTTATTATAGGTCCAGATTCTATTATTATCTATATTATTGTACTGGTACAGAGTATGATATTCTATCTATTGATCCGAAGCCTCCCAGAATCCTTACCAGGGCAAGTAAATATTCAATTTTATTCGCTTGTCTTGTCTTTAATATTATGATCTCTTTCCCTCTGACTTAGGCCTTTCCTAAGCTATCCATCATATCCATCAAATCATCTAAACTCTCTTCCTTCTTTTCTTCTATTTTCTTATCTGAGTCGGCCATTTGGATCCAGTTGGTCACTTGTTCAACAAGCATTTTGGAGTTAGGAACAAAATGTCCACCTGGATGTTTCAACAAATCGGAGTTTTGCTTGGTGATTTCGTAAAGGGTCAAGTTTCTATCGTCACCAACAACGGTATCAAGTTCTCCATAAACGTGTAAGTACTTGATATCACCAGGAACTTCTGGAACTTCTGGATCAGGGTAATATTTCAGGAATCTATCGTTACCTTTGATTTTTAGATTGATCTTGAATCCAGAGTATAACACCATAAATTTCAATGGTTCAGCTTCAAAGATCTCTTCAAACTTATTAGAAAGAAGACCTGCAAGAGCAGCACCTTGAGAGAATCCGATAACACCCACAATAGGTAATTTTCTATCTTCTTCGGATTCTATGGTAACTTCTTCTCCTTCATCTTCTGGTAATATTTCACCATCTTTGATGTATTTCTTGATGCAATCAATAGCACTTTCAATACCGAATCCTTCGTCTGCCTTGGGATTTAACCACCATCCACGGTTAGCATACCCGTCTGAATCGAATTGGGTGAAGTTTTCTCCAAGGGAACTGGCTTCAACCTTATAGGGTCCATTAAGATAGACGGTCTTGTATTGGAGCTTGTGTAAACGTTTACGTAAAGCCGAGGTCTTAGCGTAAAACGTGGAAGCAGTTTGGGTGTATCCGTGCAAGAAGAGGATCTTGGCTTTAAACTGAGGCTTTGGTGGCATTATCAGTGTATATTTCAGTAGCTTATGTCTTGTGATGATTAGTGAGATTAGTGATACTGATAGAAATATTAGTGATAACGATGATAGTGATAGGTAGTGTAGTAGTGAAATTGCGGCGGTGCGATAGCGAGAGAAAAATGATGGGCTAGCGAGAAATAGTGTTGAGCTGGGCTAGTGGAAAAGTACCCAAACAAAATAGGATGGCGGTAAAGTGTACGAAATTAGACATTTACGTGTTGGTTTACTAGTAATAAGAATTTTAAGACCAGTTCTTCGTAATTAATGCCCAGATCATATGACATACCCGTTCCGACCCTTCCATTCTGTGCTGTATTGGGGGTCTTTGGCTACTCCCGTTAAAAGCCATGAATTTCCGCCGCTACCTAGGTTGCGAAAACTTTAGTCCGCTAGACCCTAACTATAGTGTTATATTGCACCCACGAAAAATACGGATATATGCTTATATTCTACAATGTGGATTTACGGTGATACAATTACTATGAACAGAAACACCCTAAAGGTCATCTGGTTCTACTTTAACCTTTTTAAATAGTAAACTGTATTGATAGATCTAAATAATACATGATGTCATGAATGCATTGATATCGTGATAGCGTAATGGAAAATACAATAGATGCAACAGAAGTATCATTTATGTTGCAATTCCTTGTTCGTTTATAGCCGGAGATTTTTCATGAGTTGAATGTATGAGTGATGAACTGAACTTTAGTTGTAATATAATAATAATAATAATATTTTTCATGAGTTGAATGTATGAGTGATGAACTGAACTTTAGTTGTAATATAATAATAATAATAATATTTTTCATGAGTTGAATGTATGAGTGATGAACTGAACTTTAGTTGTAATATAATAATAATAATAATATTATTATTATTATTAGAGGAACTCTAAAGAAGTGATGGCCTGTATACTTTAAATGGCCTTCTTTAAGTCCAAAATGTTGTTGATAATTTTAATCTTGGATTTATCTTTGTTATCACCATTTCCATAATAGTTTTCAAAATCTTCTTTACCCTTCAACTTTTTCAATTCTTCAGCAATTTCAACATAGTGAATAACATTACCATAACCTAAATCGTGAGCAGCCTTTACATTGATTTCACTATCATCAACGAAACTTTGCTTAGCAAGAACATTCTTGTTTTCAAAATCAACATTGGTAATGCTTAAACATTGCTTGAAGAACTTTGGCATTGGCTTACAGATAATTGGGAAAGATGAATAGTCACAGTAAGTTAAACCATCGAACAAATCACCTAAACCAAGGAAGGAGATCACTCTAAGAGCATGGTTCTTGTAGGCATTGGTAATTAACCAGAAGTGATCGTAGTCATATTCTTCTCTGATAGAAATAAGCAAATCCCTAAGTTCTTGGTTGTAGGTCAAAGCGGATTTTAAGTCCAAGGCATCATCGACCTTGGAGTTGTACTCCAAAGCATCGATTTGATGGTTTCTAACAAGACCTTCAATTGCCAACCCGTATGTCTTGTAGTACTTCATGTGTAAGTTATGAGCTTCTTCATCTTCAAGTTCCAAGTGCTTCTTGAAAAAGTCATGGATCTTTACTTGCATCATATCATGGATTCTGGTAGATCTACGATACAAACAGTTATCGATATCGAAGTAGAAGATCTTCTTGTTTTTGGCGTTTTCTGGTAATGGACCAAAACCATAAGGAAGTTCAACCACTGAACCTGATTTTGTTTCTGCTGGTGTTAATTCTGGGTTGACGTATCTTACCGATGAGTTTTGAGTCATAGTAGAATAGTTGGAAGATTTGATGATTTTGGGTTGGGTTAATGATAATTTACCAGCGCTAAGGGAAGTGCGAGTGGCGAAAGTAAATGGTCTAAAAAGCAAAATTTTGAATAATCTATATTTATTGGATTTGCTACAAATCAATAATAAGAATAACTACGTCTACTTTTCAGCAATGTTGGTTACTTATATAGTCACGATCTATTTGGATTAGGTAAGCGCACACGTTCATCCCATCCTTCGCGAAAATGGTGGGTTTTAGACTGAGTCATACATAGTTAAGAGATCAGCCAAAATAAACATCTTTTCGGTGTGCTTTAAATAGCTCCAGGATTAAGTTATAATCATAGTGACTCACCGGTGGTACCAAACGACATCAAATGGAGATTTGCCTTAGCTAAATTGACAGTTGCGGTTTCCAGGTTCTGGAACTGGTGTTGTCATGGCTGCCAAAAACGTTAAACGTGGTGAGAAACCAAATCGCTGATTTTTAACTTTTTGATATAAAATATTCTCGATGTGAGTTTGACGTATAATCATATCAATCACCACGTGAGCCATAAACGTGTTTGGATTTACATCAGGTGCAAATACGAATCTTCCAATATGATTTGTTGCTCTGTAGCGAATGTACTGGTAGTGTTCGTATTGGCTTATTGGTGCAAGGGTGCAAGTCTTGTGACAAAAGTTTTTGGAGAATCCAGCTACTAGAATTGGAATATGGGACACTAACCATCACAAGATAAAAACGCTAATTCTACCACTATTGCTACTTTCTGTAAGACTGTGATATTATGATTTAGCTAGTTGTAGAAGTAGTCCTTGGTGATCAACCGTAAGTCCTTTTCGAACTTATTATGGATATAGTTTACTGTGTGATATGCATTGGTGGCTCTTTTTGCAAGCTCCTCTCGGTTGTAGACTTCTTCTGTTTCAACATAAGCGATGTCTCTGATGACTCCATGAATGTGGTTTTTGAGTTCATTTAATTGAGTAGTCAATTCGGTCAATCTCCTGACATTTGAGGCTCGTATGGATTCATATTTGTTTGGATCGTTTTCCAACACCTGATCGTTATGTTTGAATGACTTAAGCATCACGTATCTGAGCAATTCTATTTGATAGCAATGAAGATAGAATAAATTAATTGAGTCCAGATCTTTAGCTTGAAACCCGGCAATTATATCGTTACTTTTGATCTTTGCAAATACTGACTTGGTCATTGCCACAGTAGGTGTAAATGTGAAATCTTCTTTAGGATATTCTGATTCTTCTTCACTCAAAAATTTGAGACTTAATCTTGATACAATCGCCTGGATCATACCGGTAGAAGAAGCAAAACAGATATTTAATAACCTTAAGATATTGTAAGAAAGCTCGTATTCCAGCTTCTTAATTTTTGGTGGCTCCTGGTGATAAAAATGAGGTTTTATACAAAATTTCATTACCAAATAAAACCGGAAGCAGAAATCTTGTCTGACATAAGAATCTGTATAAATTGATTCCGAGAAAGATGTGACTATATGTGGAAATACAGAAGCAATAAACGAGTTCAATTGGTCTGGCTCTTGTTTATTTGCATTAAAATCGCTTAAGGTCAAGAAGAATGCTTCAAGGATTTGATCGAACTTCTCCCTCGAAGGACCGAGACTCAAATGATAGTTCAAAACTATGGATGTCCTGATAAGACTCAATTTCGTATGGTTGTTAAATTGAGATAACTTCAATGGAATACCCTGATTGGCTTTTTTAGGACTTATATAGCTGGTGTTTGCTCCAATTGCTTGAAGTTGTAGATGTAAATCGTCAGACCCTTCGATCTTTGTATCCTGAAGCATTTCATTGACTTGCTCCAATTGAGCCAAATTGGTGACATTGCTCAATACATAGTTGACAAAATGACCCATTATTGGCTTCAACTTTGGCACGGTGGTCAGTCGCTTCCTGGTGATATCATAAAATATTGATTGGTTCACTTTAAAAGGAAGTTTCCATTCTAGATCAACTTTACGAACAGTAGAAAAAAAGTAGAAATGACGGTGTAAGTCGTCCCATTGGCTTTTATTCAGACCAGACTTGATTATGTTCTCCACAAGCAGCTCGTCTCTTTCTAAACTGTATACTTTTGTAGATAATGAGCCGTTATCGTTTAATTCCTCAATGATTCGTTTCTTGCGGGCCATCAATTGGTCGTAATCTCTTCGTATTTTCAGCTCCTCTTCTCGTATTTCACGATTGAGCTTGGTATCCATCTGATGGAGTTGTTCGTTTCTGATGGCATCGTGTTGGAAGATGGCGGGTAGCTGGAGATCAAACTCAGAGATGTCTGGGGTGTTTGAATTGGAAAGGATGTTTTTGACCGGGGGAGTTTCCTCTTTAGGAGACTGTTCCTTCTTGGGCTTGGTGAATTCTCCACTTAGAAGCGAGATGACCGAGAATTCATCCTCGTCGGAGCTTTCACTGCTAGACGACATGGTGATAGATGTTAGGTCGTGGGACACCTAAGTGATAGGTGTGGATCAGGTGTGTGCAGGTCGCTAAATGGGCTAGAGAGAGAACCAAAATAGAAGAGTGAAAAATGCAACGTTGCGAAGGTTCTGGGTAGAAAAAGATGAAAAAGTATTAATGTGAAAAGAAATGGTCTGCTTGATTTTGCTATTACAGTTTGAACCTTTTCCGAGGGTTACGATGTGATATCCGAAAGATCTCTAACATTTAAGCACCAAGATTGTATATAAATTATACACTACAGTTGAGGCCTGTTTCAAACTGAAACCAGAACTGGCATCTACAAACCAAGTACCGCCATTTCATTTACCACCTGGTTTCATATAGTCGTCTCTCTCGTGTCACACCTCTTCTATTACTTCCACCTCTTGTCTCTTCCATCTCCATCGCATCAGATCTCTGGAACTGGCACCAACGTCTCTCTACGTCCACCAACCAAACCAACCATACCACTTCAGCCTCGTCCATGCCTTGCCGTTTCCACAACGACAAGAACCGAGAACGCCGTTAATGCCATTTTGCCAAACATCCCCGTACTGTATATTGTGACAGGTTATGTCCCACCCTCACTAATTATCTCCCTATTTAGCCATGGTTTGTGGCACTAAATGGCTCGGTTTATGACGGCTACATCATCATCGCCGCCCCATCAAACGGGGTTCTCCCAGTTGGTAATAGTCCTGCACCAAAATCTCTCTTTCTCTCTCTCCCTCGCTCCGTACTACTGCGAGTGAACCTCACTATCCAATTTTCCAGATTTCCCATAACCCCAAAAACGACACCAAATCTTTTTACCATCTAATAGTTTTCTCTTTTTTGGTAAATCTGCTATAGAATCCTTTCAGTCACTATGAGTTACGACAAATTACCTTTAGAACCTTTGTTCAAGAAGATCGACGAATTAAAGCCTCAGTTCATTGAACGTTTGGCTAAGGCTGTTGCCATCCCATCTGTTTCTGGTGATGAAACTTTACGTCCAAGAGTTGTTGAAATGGGTGAATTTTTGATTAAAGAATTAGAAACTTTAGGTTTCACTGATATCCAACGTAAGGAATTGGGTACTCAACCTCCACCAGTTGCTGATCCAACCATTCAATTGCCACCAGTCATTTTAGGTCGTTTTGGTAACTCTCCGGATAAGAAGACTGTTTTGGTTTATGGTCATTATGATGTTCAACCTGCTGCTAAGGAAGATGGTTGGGCTACTGATCCATTCACTTTAGTTCATGATGAAGTCAATGGTGTTTTATATGGACGTGGTTCCAGCGATGATAAGGGTCCAGTTCTCGGTTGGTTAAACGTTATTCAAGCTCATAACGAATTAGGTTGGGAATTACCAGTTAACTTGGTTGTTTGTTTCGAAGGTATGGAAGAAAGTGGTTCTCTTGGTTTAGATGAATTAATCACTCGTGAAGCCAAGGAATACTTCGCCAAGGTCGATCAAGTCACCATCTCTGATAACTACTGGTTAGGTACCACCAAGCCAGTTTTAACTTACGGTTTACGTGGATGTAACTACTACCAAATCATTGTTAACGGTCCAGGTGCTGATTTACATAGTGGTGTCTTCGGTGGTACCATTGCTGAACCAATGACCGATTTAGTTCAAATCATGGCTTCTTTAGTTAACTCTCAAGGTCAAATCCAAATTGAAGGTATTAAAGATATGGTTGCTCCTCTTACTGACAAGGAAAATGCATTATATGATGAAATCGATTTCTCTATCGGTGAATTCAACGCTGCTTCTGGTTCAGAAACCAGTTTGCACAAGACCAAGCAAGACTTATTAAAGCACCGTTGGAGATACCCATCTTTATCCTTACACGGTATTGAAGGTGCTTTCCACGGTTCTGGTGCCAAGACCGTTATCCCAGCTAAGGTTATTGGTAAGTTCTCTATCAGAACTGTTCCAAACATTGAATCTGCTAAGTTAGATCAATTAGTTTTCAAGCATGTTGAAGCTAAGTTCGCTGAATTAGGTTCTCCAAACTCCATGAAGGTTGAATTAATTCACGATGGTAACTACTGGGTCTCTAACCCATTCAATGACTCTTTCACTGCTGCTTCTAAGGCTACTCAAGACGTTTGGGGTATTGTTCCAGATTTCACCAGAGAAGGTGGTTCTATTCCAATCACTCTTAGTTTCGAACAAACCTTAGGTGTTGATGTGTTATTATTACCAATGGGTAGAGGTGATGATGGTGCTCATTCTATTAATGAAAAATTGAATGTTCCAAACTATATTAACGGTTGTAAGACCTTGGGTGGTTACTTACACTACTATGGTAAGGCTTAAATATAGATACTGATTATGTAATTTCAGAACAAACAGTTTGGTTAATATTAAAAGTGTAGAAAGATACAATTACTAGTTATAAACAAAATTTAGTAGTTCTAAAGGACCTATTTCTTCAGTTTGTTAATTTTTGGTTTGGTAAATATTTTTGGAAATAATGAAAAATTCAAAATTTGTACTAAATTTAAAAATTAACACAAATTAAACGAACGAAGGAGGCTTTAAAAGGGTACAAAAATTGATAGATAGATAAAAAACCATTATTAGTAACCAAACATTTAGTAAACTACTGCTATAACCAGTCTAAAGATAGTATAGGTTTCCCTTTAATTATTATTACAGGTTAGAGTTAATGGAGGTTTGACATGATTCACTATTATTTGGTCTGGTAATACAATTGTCTGGCAAAGGTGCTTGTCCCACAATCCAAGACACTTTTTTACAGGAAAAATGCCATATTAGGCGATGGAAAAATACAACCGGTATCCGGATGTTGAAGAGGCAGGAGAAGCTATGGAAAATTGAATTTTGGTGATGCAAAAAACCACATTTCTATTGACTGTCTAGACGTTTTGGGTGTTGGTATTTTGTGGGGTATTTCGGTGCTAGCGGCAAGTATTGGGAGCAACAGTTAGTGAGAAACGGACCTCCACGTTGTACCACCTTGGCCTTAGTGAAAATGAAGGCTAGCATGTCAGAAATAGGGAATATCGACCGGTCCCACCATTAGCTATACCAGTACCAGCACCATTGACAATAAAGTCTAATTATCTATACAAATTACTACTTGTACTGATATTTTACCGGTACAGTATCATTGGCTGACGGTGTCTCGTTAAGTTTGGTCTCGCTAAAAGTCTCACTAACATTTTTTCACCACCCCGTCGTTACCCCTAGTACCCTCAGTGGCTCGCTCACTGAGTAAGGTTCCACTCCCAGCCCAAGTCTTAGTCGCGCACTAGAAAAATTTTCAACCACACTATACGTCGAATCGAACTTTAATCCATCACCAAAATATACATCTTTACCGTTAAGTCGATTCATATCCTCCATTAATCATCCAAGGAGTCAGTGCAAATAGATTTATCGATCTTGACCTTCCATATTAATAACAATCCCCTTTCCAGTCAAATAGACAAAGAGAGAACCAGTCGAATGAACATAGTCATATTATAACCTCTTTTATCCAATCTTTTTTTACGCCATCTATATAACTCCTATATCGAAAGAAATACCTTCACCCCAACCAAGGCCAAATATCCCAATCAACTCCAACTACAAAAACCATATCTACATATAAATATTTTTCCAAAAAAAAACAAACAACAAGCCTAATTAACTTCCAAATCATTTTAATCATTAATCATGTCTGAAAACCTTAAGAGAGCCGAATCATTGTTCAATAGAATCATGAAAACTGGTCCTACAGAACCAACTACTACTACTACCAACAACAACAGTAACACCAGAACCAACAACTCCATTAAGAATTCCTATAAATCAAATAAATACAATGGAAATCATTCAGGTGGCTCTTCATCTTCCAATGCATCACATAATTCTTCGCATATAAATGCCAGTGAACTTTTACCAAAGAGAGATCCGGTTAAGGCTTCTGAGGATACTTTGAGTCGTATTCCTGAAGACCATCATGTCTTACCGTATTGTTGGACCATATGGCATCACTCCAGAACCAAATTGAGAGGTATTAAGGAACAAGCTCCTCAAAATGATGATGGTTCTGCTGCTTATACTTCCACCACTGGTAATTCTGCCACAGCCACCAATGCCACTACTGCTGCAGCTGTTGATTCTTATTTACAAACCACCAATGAAATCGAATTTTTATCTGTTGCAGACAACAAACCAACCACTTCTATCGGATCGGTTGAACAATTATGGATGAGTTTATCATCAATTAAAAAGTCATATGAATTACCAATAGGAACTGAATTATTGATATTCAAAAGTGGAATCAATCCAGTTTGGGAAGACCCAATAAATACAAAAGGTGGTAGATGGGTTTTTAGATTTAATCGTCGTTCTACTGGAACTGGAAATATCAATGAAGATCATGAATCAGCTCAAAAAATAAGGAAAAGAACCAGTTTAATTTGGGAAAGATTACTTCTTAAAACCGTAACTGGATCTATTATCCCAGATAATAATCCACCTGAATATCAAGAATTATTATTAAATGATATATCAGGTTTAGTCTTGAGTGTACGTAAAGATGAAGATATTATTAGTGTTTGGAATTCTAATTTGAATTTTGGTGCTAAAAATAAAAAGGATGATGATAAACCAAGTAAAAAATTGACTTCATTCCAAGCCAGAAGAATCATTTGTGATTCTATTTTAAGAGTTATTAGAGAATGTGATTCTATTTCTCAAGGTAACGATTGTGTTGAAACTGTGGATAATGGATCCAGTGAAAGAGTTCTTGGTGTTTCTTTTGAATATAGACTTCATGCTGATAACAGCAATCCAATCGATGGATCTAATGGATCTAATGGAAAATATAATGGAAACAATCATCATCATCACCATTCGCATCATCACCATCACAGGAGATACAAAAAGCAAAATGAAAATAGTCAATAGTATGCATTTTTATAAATATGTGTAAAAATAAATTTAATGAACCAGGTAAAACTAAATAGAAAAAGACAAAATCAAAAGTTTAAACTTGTAGTTTTAAATAGAATAAAGAAGTAAAATAATAAAATGAGAGTCTGTGCCAATTAGCCACGATCTTAATTGTAATTTTACTGTGTGGAAATAGAGAATGCAAAATAATTTGACAGCCTTATCAACCTTTGATAAAGACACGGCTTGTTCTTTCCCCAAAATGATCTGGGAATGTGGTCCACGAGATGCCAAGCAGATTTCTCGTAAATTAACAATACAAATCAAAAGTGGGCTATGAGTGAATAGATAACATGTGATTAGGAAAGCGCAAAATGTTGGATTGAGAGAAAGACAAAGAATTATGCATCATTAAACGGCCCAATTTTTTTTCTTAAAATGACAGAAAGGTACAGTTACATTCTTCTCTCAACCCCAACCTCAACCGGGCAATCCGATACTTTGCCACATGTACGATTACAGGAGAAATATGTACTATTTACTATTTACCCAAGATTTTCTAATTTAAGGCGGTTCACTAGCCACCGTCCTAATTTGAAATTTGTGTCAGACCGAATCGCAGGTCTGATCTCCCAAATCGACATAGAGAAGTGACAAAAACCACCCCTTAGTGAGAGAGCAAACAATATTTTTAATTTAGAATTCTTGTTGTTACGGATAATTGGCTATAGAATATTATTGAACACCGCCTATTTATTCCTGATTCTGTCAAGTTCATTATTTCAGGACTAGTTGAAGGCTTAAATCAATTGTTCTTTTTTTTTTCTGTGGAGACGAATATGCCCTATTTCCGGTGTCAGAGAACAATGATCTATTAATTTAATATTTCTGTTCCACTTAGCTCCGAACTCATAAAAAATTGTAAATTGTGCTTTTACATGCCAAGTAATGTGGTGTAAATTACCAATGTGACTAATTAATTAATTGTTTCAACTTAAAATCAATTTTAAGTAACTTGACCTTATTCACTTGCTTCAAGCAATATTCTTTGAATTTTCTTTTTCTTTTCTATTTATTTCTAATTGGTACTAATTGGTACTTCGCTTCTGAATTTTTGTTGACTGGACCAGCTCCAACTCCGTCCCGATTTTACCGTAACTACATACCAGGGTCATGAGACCCTTACATTATTATCTCTTCTCAGCAACCCAGTGGAGGTCTATTGTTCAAAAACTCAGAGAAAGTCAGTTTTGGGTGCGGAAATAGTGAAGCAAAAAAAAAAAAAAAAAAAAAATTAGTCACTACACACACGTACTTACACCATTACACACCCACACACACCACAACTACCACAAAATAAAAAAAGAACTATTATTCAACCGAACCTTTGAGTCATCGCTCACCTCTCACCTCTCACCTCTCAGATGCTTCAGATCATTCCGACTATATTCTCCTAATAATATCAATTAATAAAGTGTAAAACGTTAAATGTAAGTGAATATCCAGTTTCCATTCTTTTATTCTTTTATTCTTTTGTTCTTTTTATTTTTATTTCGGATCCTTCACCTATCCCCACTTCCCCCAATACCATCTCCTCAATCTCCGTCTTATTCTGGTAGGGTTGTTATTTTTATTTGTTTGCGAGTGTGTTACCCCACCGCACTTTCTTATTTTACTCACTTTTACTCACTTTACTCACTTCACTCACTTAACCTTCTCAACAGAGTCTTAGTTTTACTCACCTTCTCCTGCACACAACCACAGATTAATTTTTAATTTTTAATTTTTATACTTCAGGTGATTAAAATTATTAGCACACAAATAAATTTATAGTCAACCAGTTGCTTTCCAAAGTTATCCGGTCTAATATATTATATTAAAGGACTTATTATACTGGTTATCATCACCAGCTTACCAACGACTACTCCAACCGCCCAACACACACTACGCTAAAACATCGTTTCAGCTTTTGAGTCGTTTTTTTTAAACGCTCCTTTTCTGCTATAACCGAGACATGTCTTCTGAGGACTTTGAAGCAGGACCATCAATAGTAGAGCTTTTCTTTTCAGCCAAGAAACTATTATCACTTCAGTCGCGGGTAGAAAACAGACATCTCCGCAAAAATAACTCTAAATGCCAAAGGCAGAGAGTCATGGAACAAAATAATCACGATCATAATCCTCAAAAGAGGGACAAAGTATTAGATTTGTTGTCACCACTTTCATTAGACGATATCAAGAATAGCCCTCCATATACCCAGAAATCAGTCACCAGTGCTAGCACTAGTTTATCTGACGATACCATCGCCAAAGTATCTAATCAAGGAAGCCGTAAAATTAACAATATGGGAACTCCGAACAGCATGAGCGATGAATACGCCCCGCAACCTTCTGAAATAAAGAGAGAAGAAATCAGACCCACCCCAAAATCAAACCTTACCAGCTCTTTAAACAACTCAAATAACCAAAACAACAATAACAACACTCTTAGTGCTTCTTCTTCTTCTAAGCCTACAGAATGTTCTAACTGTCACACATTAAAAACTCCCTTGTGGCGTAAAGATCCAAGCGGTAATACTTTATGTAATGCCTGTGGGCTCTTCTTTAAGTTACATGGTACTACCAGACCTTTAAGTCTTAAAACAGATGTTATTAAGAAAAGATCTTCACGAAGAGCATCCACCCAGAAATTACCAGGACTGATGAGTACATCGGTTCCTATTTCTTCTGCTCCTTCATCTGTTTCATCATCCATTTCCAGAAATAACTCATTCAATTCACGTATTGCTCCTGCTGAACTTGCCAATAGGACTAAATTTAACCCCAACTATACTGGTGGCGCCCCAAATATTTTATCTTCTTCAGCTAATCAACCATCTTCGGTTAACAGGTATAAGAATGTGATGATTTTACCAAAACCTTCAAATAATAGTACCAAGACAAATCCTCCTTCTACACCAAATACTCCAAGCAGTTCTTTCAATTCAAGATCGATTCCTATTCCAAGTAAATCGGTTGCTTCATCTAATGGAGCAAATAGTCCTTCTTCTCCATTTACTGGTTCAGGAAGTTATTATAACAACAAACAATCTTATACTCAAAATCCTAACCTTGAATCTCAACTGTTCAAGAGAAAGAAATCAGATATCAATATCGCTTATCGTGATTATGATACTACTTCAACTTCTTCATCATTTGGAAGAAGAATCCCTTCATCAACAGGGTTATCCAATAGTTTTAATCAAAACAATTTCAATTCTGACTTATCCCAAAGTTTTACTACTTCTGGAACTCCTACAAAAAATATGTCAATACCTAAGAGAAATTCTACTGCAGGACTGGCATTCCAATCTTCATCATTGAATAGGCGAACTTCATTTACTAATGCAGCATCAGTGAATCGTTCAAATACTCCAAACAATATGAATAATTCATTAACATCATCCAATATGAATTTATTTAATCAAAGATTGATGAGTTCCAATAATACTTATTTTGATAATCCAAATGGTGCCAATATACCTAGACAAAATAGTACCACTACTATGAATGGATTAAATGGAGGTAGTACCAACAATAATAATAATTATAATAATAACAATTACAGTGGACTTGCCAATGGACAAAAAAGTCAAAGTATTACTAATATGAATGCATTAAGTACCCCAGGATCATTACAATCACAATTATCATTTCAATTACAACAAGCACCACGTCAAACCACTGAGTGGTTTCCAAAACAAAAGACAGGTACTTCTAGTGAAACATCATCAAGTATTCCAGCTACTCCATTAAATGTAGATATTATGCCATCATCAGGTATGTCAACAGAAGATGGACAATATGGACAAATTGATGATCAAATTGTGGAAATGCTTGGGAGAGATAATGAATTATTAAGTATTGGAGAAATTCCAATGGATATTGATAATAATAATCATCATCATCATCCTCATCATGATTTTTTTGGTGTTTCAAATCAATTCCGTAAAGAGTCAGATACTTCGAATTTTAATGGTGGTACCAATTCTGGTGTTAGACCTCATTCTTCACTTACAAATGGTCTAAAGTCGCACCTACAAAATCAGGGGTCTACTGCCAATAATAATACCGATTCGGCAAATAGTATCAATAATGATGCCAAAGATTTGGAATGGCTCAAATTCGAGTTATAATTTTATAGAATAAATGACTAACGATTGTGTATCTTCTAGAACCTTAGAACATTAAAAGAAAAAAAGGCACCTCAATAACAACAAACGAAAAAACTCATGATGGTTTGATTATGTCGATCTTTTTAATCATACTTTTGATGAATTCATCGTTTAAACCTTCTTGTAGTTAATAACCCGTTGAAAAGATGACTCTGAATACGTAATCACTTAATCACGTGGCGCGTCTAAAGGGTGTATAGAAGATTCTGGTTGGCCACCAAAAAGACCAAAAATTTGACCAAAATTTTTTTTTTTTGCCTCGTTTAGGTTAGCCTCATCGTGGCCTTTAATTCGCACGTGCAGGGGTACGATGTTGGAAAAAGTATATATAACGGCGATATCTGGTGAAAAAATTTAAAAAATTAAATCTTTGTGATTCTCAAAATCAATTTAGTATCATTTTAACAAAAATGTCTGCTCCAGCTCAAAACTACAAAGTCGCTGACATCTCTTTAGCCGCTTTCGGTAGAAAGGATATCGAATTATCTGAAAATGAAATGCCAGGTTTAATGCAAATCAGAAAGAACTACGGTTCTTCTCAACCATTAAAGGGTGCTAGAATTGCTGGTTGTTTACACATGACCATTCAAACCGCTGTCTTGATTGAAACCTTGACTGCTTTAGGTGCTGAAGTCACCTGGACTTCTTGTAACATTTTCTCCACCCAAGATCACGCTGCTGCTGCCATTGCTGCTACTGGTGTCCCAGTTTTCGCTTGGAAGGGTGAAACCGAAGAAGAATACCAATGGTGTCTTGAACAACAATTATTCGCTTTCAAGGATGACAAGAAATTAAACTTGATCTTAGATGATGGTGGTGATTTAACCTCCCTTGTCCACGAAAAGTACCCAGAAATGTTGAAGGACTGTTACGGTGTTTCTGAAGAAACCACCACCGGTGTTCATCACTTATACAAGATGATGAAGGAAGGTACCTTAAAGGTCCCAGCCATCAACGTTAACGATTCCGTTACCAAGTCTAAGTTCGATAACTTATACGGTTGTCGTGAATCTCTTGTCGATGGTATTAAGAGAGCCACCGATGTTATGATTGCTGGTAAGGTTGCCATTGTTGCTGGTTTCGGTGATGTCGGTAAGGGTTGTGCCATGGCCTTACAAGGTATGGGTGCTAGAGTTATCGTCACCGAAGTCGATCCAATTAACGCTTTACAAGCCGCCGTTTCTGGTTACCAAGTTGCCCCAATGGATGACGTTGCTCACATGGGTCAAATTTTCGTCACCACCACTGGTTGTCGTGATATCATCACTGGTAAGCACTTCTCTGTTATGCCAGAAGATGCCATTGTTTGTAACATTGGTCACTTCGATATCGAAATCGATGTCGCTTGGTTAAAGGCTAACGCTAAGTCTGTTGTTAACATCAAGCCACAAGTTGACAGATACTTGATGGAATCCGGTCGTCACGTTATCTTGTTAGCTGACGGTAGATTAGTTAACTTGGGTTGTGCCACTGGTCACTCTTCTTTCGTTATGTCTTGTTCTTTCTCTAACCAAGTCTTGGCTCAAATTGCTTTGTTCAAGGCTGAAGATAAGGAATTCAGATCCAAGCACCAAGAATTTGGTAACGAAAAGTTCGATGTTGGTGTCCACTTATTACCAAAGATTTTGGATGAAACCGTCGCCAGATCTCACTTGGCTCACTTAGGTGCCAAGTTGACCACCTTGACTGACGTCCAATCTGAATACTTAGGTATCTCTAAGGAAGGTCCATACAAGCCAGAAATCTACAGATATTAGGTTATTAAACCCCCATTTATCACAATATCTTCAGAGTAGGTAATGGCGACCCGTTCTTTCTTCTTCTGCATTTCAGTAAGCATTTGCTTTACTGAATAATGTTTTAATTAATATTTTTGCTTAATTGCATCAACTGCATTTAATGACTGGTAATGTTATACTTATTTTTTTTTATTTTAACTGATTAACAACCACAACCATCCATCCCCCTTCAAATCATAATTTATTCATGTTTTTTTACAATTGGGTTTTCTAATTCTATTGTTATAGAGGAAAAAGAGCAAAGGTCGATTATATAAAATTTTTTTATCAATATAAAGCTATCCTCAACGGATTAAAAAAAAAAATACAACTTTAATTGTAGATTAATGTAGAGCAGCTATTAAGGGATACTAGCAATAATAGTTTAACATGGATTAGTAGTCAACGTGGAACGGAATGTGAACTTCTTCGGAATTCAATAGTGAGAATGTATGTAATTGGTTAATTTCGGGGTATAGTGGTTATCTTGGTACCAAGCGTTTGAGGAACAAGAGCCGAGTAGTTTCCAACAAAACCATTTCTAATTCTTGCGAGTACCAATGTCAACTCAATTCACTACCAATAATTATTATTACCTAGTGTTTTGTACCTGGAGACACACTTGCATTAATTATTAGCTAAGCTATTGTATCTGTCGATGAACTAGATAAGATAAATTCACATATCGGAGATCAAATTAATCATCCAAACTTTATTCAGATCAAGACTGGAAATTTATACACAGACAGATGAAATTTATCCTTTTATCAAACCATCAGTATGGTGACATTCCTCATTGAAGCAGGAATGCACAAGGGTACCACAAGGCTGTACTCAATATAAAGTGCGTACTGTGTATACTGGGGTGGTAGTTAATGTGACTGTAGTTAAGAGGGATCTATAGGTCTTATATATACTTCCAATTGCTATTGCCCGAAAAATAAAAGATAATAGATGTAAGGCAAGGTAATGTAAAATTTTGGGTATTATTAAAAAGGCAATGTAGCCATTCACTTGTGATTCAAACCACAATTAACCCAAAATTTCTCTTTAGTGAAACCACAGTTAATAACTACTACTAATTTCTCTAGCTACTGTAATTGTTAACACACCTTTAGTTCACCGAATATCGCACTGCGACTCGTCAAAAAGCATTGTATTCCAGTATTCCAAGCCACAAAGGTTTGTCCATGTCAGCTACAAGGCACAAATACACCTTTTGGTGAAATTGCATAGCCAGCAATCAGTAAACATGGATTTATGAGGCAGGTGCAAATTTTGGCGGATTTTGAGTTTCCATTCCAATTTGACATTGTATGACCCGCATACATACATTTGGTTTAAGGTAATGTACAAAATGCTAATTTGCGATCATGTATCAAAAACATGGTGTCTTTACGACGAACCAGGAAATAGGAACAGGGCGAATTCGGAGTAGAGGTTCATATAGATGGAATTGATTTGGAAATTCTAGTACTAACTTAATCCTTAACGAATTAGCTGTCAAAAGACATCAATACCATAACCTTTTTTTTTTGTCTGTTTCAGCGTCACCAAAACACATCTAAAGATCAGTGCTAGTGTTCGCTGACTCTGGTTAGTGGGGCACAGATTCACATTCTTGCTCCCATCTCCAGGCCGGTTATCGTGTTGTCATACCAATAAATAGGGCGGGCCACTATTTGACATCTTCTCGTCTAATTTACCTACTAAATTAGGGTAGGGATAAATATCAATATGCACGTAATTATGCGAGTAATTAAAATCCACAATAGATTCAACATTAAGGATTCTATAGATGAGTTGAATCTTATTTCGCGTCTTCATATGCATCATTCTGGGGAAATTTCCTGGCGTGATCTTATTTGATCTCTTATATATTTGAAAACTTTTGTCAATTCTCTGGTGAGTTTAGTTTTATGTTATTTCGCAACCATTAGCTATTTATTTTAATTTAAAGGAAATACAACCAGGAACAATTTAATAGTTTCAAGAGATCATAAACTGAACTATTCTATAATATAAACTAAAATCTTTCAATATTAAGTCTTTGATTTTCAAAAAAAAAAAAAAATAAATACCTCCATTAGTTCCCACTACTGCAAGACTAACTAGTCTTACTGATTCCCATTATATTTTTGAACTAGAAAAGATACCACAAGATAAACTTGAATTAATTCCATGTTAAGTTCATTAGCAATTTCCTTACTTTTCCGGATCCTGCAAATCTGTATTACTGCCATTGAATTCACAGTATGTGTGGCACTCATAAGTCAGTCTCCTGTAATGCTACCCAAAGTAGATGGAGTACTAGCCATTTCAACAGTGACTCTACTATATCTTTTTGCAATTTTAATTCCATCAATATTAAAATATATCCCTAATATGGTGGCAGTCACAGCAGAATTCACTCTTATTGGGATTTGGATTCTTGCATTTGCATTTATGGTTAGTGAGTTTCTGGGCTATGAAGGATGTACAGCATTTGATGGAAAGTCTACCGACAATAAAGGATCACTATGTAGCATGGGAAGAACGTTAGTGGCGTTCTCCTTTTTCAATTGGTTTATGGGTTTCTTTACTGCTGGGTTTATCATAGTATATACAGTTATACCTATTTCTAGGAAGGTAGGATTTGGGTATATGTTCACCAATAAAGGAAATGACTTTGTTCCAGGGGCATTATACTCAAGAGTTAAAATTCCTTTAGCTAGTTCAGATCCTGATAGTAGTAGTGGTTCAGAAACTGATAGTAGTGATGAAAAGAAGGAAGCAAAAGAAGAAGCTAAAGAAGAAGCTAAAGAAGAAGCTAAAGAAGAAGCTAAAGAAGAAGCTAAAGAAGAAGCTAAAGAAGAAGCTAAAGAAGAAGCTAAAGAAGAAGCTAAAGAGGAGGCTGGAGAAAAGAAAAAGAAAGAAGAGAAGGAAGAGGATAAAAAAAAATCTAAAGGTGAGGCAGATGAAGAGAAAGAGGAAGGTAAGAAAGAAGAGAATTCTTCTGACGGTGAATCTCCTAAATACATTGAAAGAATCATGAAGGTTCCGGGCCATTTTGATGATGGTTCATCAGTCAGAAGTAAGTATTATGTTGTGCGTATCAAGTGTCTGTCGGTGGACAATAAGTAGGTTAGAACGTCATACTGGAACTTTTATTTCGGCATATATATAATTTTTATAGATAGGTAGTAACGGTGAAATTTTGAGATGTGAATAAGAAGAAGTAGAATTTAATAAATACTTCATTTTTTTTTCAAGTATGTAACTTTTAGTTGCAAAATGTACTTTTTATATTCATTAAAATATTGAGTTCAGAATTTTCTTTATGTGGCCAGATAACACTTACTTCAAGATTAACTTGAAAGTTTCACCACAGTTTCCGTCATTTAATTTAACAGGTACTTGAAGTTGGTTTCCTCCTCCATGAGAGTTCCTATTGTCCAAACACCAGTCAGACTTTCCACCGTAAGAGATTTCTCCACTTGATGAGTCGAAAGTGAATTGGAACTTACTAGGTTGGTAAGAAGAACCACAGGAAAAATCTTTATTTTGGTCAAAACCACAGTAGCCCTTAGAGGTCTTTAAGTTGTAACCCCCGAATTGAGAGTCTTCAACTCTGTAAGTGGCACAGGTTCCTGTTCTATACCAGTTACCAGCACTGATAAGACAACCTGGATGGTTAGAAAGCTTAATGTATCCACTATTACCTGGAGTACCAGTTGGGTTACTAGGAGCAGTATGGGTTGGATTACCACCACCTGGAGGCTTACCACCACCTGCCTTCTTAGGAAGCCACTTGATTCCATTACTTGGACAACTAGAGGCTCTGAGGGTATCAATTTGAATGAAGTCTTCTGCAAGAACAGAACCTCTTAAATGATGATAGTACCAGACTTCTTGAAGAGCATGGTTTCTGTCACACTTGAAGAAAACTTCATTTCCTCCAAAACCTTTAGAAAGAGCATCAGCAATTTGTTGTTTGGTATAAGTCTTGCTTGGGTCAGGAGTAATTCCTGCATCAGTCAAGAATTTGTAAGTTGGTAACTTAGAGTACAAAGTCTCAGAGATCTTATAGAATTCATAAATGTTTTGATTATCAGCAGCATTGACCAAACATGAAGGCTTCAATGTACGGATACAAGTACCATGTTTATTATATTCGTGTTCCCAAAGAGACTCATCGTTACCATTGTAGTTCTTCCAATTTTGTGTCATCAGCTCATACAAGGCCAGATCATTGAATTGGTCAACAATAATAGATTTGACATCTCCCTTAAGATTAAGGGAGCTATCACAAAACTGTTCGTAACTACCATCACAGTTATCTGGCCAAAGACCGTGTAAGGTAAACGCATCATCCGCACCGACCGCGGGGTTATAATCCCAGAATTGAGTTTGAAGGATAATTCCTCCTGGTGACTCGTAACAGCATACATTCTCGTCCTTACCATTACCAACAGAACATGAGATAGGACTATCAATAGGACAAGATGGAGCTATAGACTTCCTGTTGAAGGCATCGGTAGAACTAAAAACTTGTTGAATGTGGGGTAAGGCCGAGCAATTTTCGAGAAGAAACAACCCAACTATATAAGCAATAGAAGTGACCTTCATAATTGAGTTGGTTTAGAGAAAGAAAGAATGAAGATGATAGAGGGAAATGGTCAGGCTTTTATTTGATAGGACGTGATAGTCAAGAAGCACGTTGATAAGGACTTGTTTGAGCCACGACTTTCTGATAAGACGCGACGTCATAGGTACAGTGCATAAGCGGGAAGTTGAGCCGAGACAGTAGGAAAAAGCAGATCAAAAATTTAAGTAAGACTACAGAAGAAGAAAACGTTTCTACAAGTTGAAACACTAATTGATATTAAAGATTACATATTAGATACCTGTAGGTGACGGGTATTGTTGCAGGGTATAGTAGCCATTAAATAAAGCCAAATATAAGCCTTGAAAAAAAGGCCACAGGTATAAGGTTATGGAAATGAGTGTATAATTAGTTAAACTCAGGTATTGTCATGTGCTGAACCAGTATTTCTTAGTGTTGATTAAAAAAAATTAGGCTAGTAATCAAAAATCAGCAAATGAAACTCCAAATAGCACAAAGTAATAAAAAAGCATCAAAGAATAAGCGAGTTGACATAAGCTCATAGCTGCATGAAAATTGGACTTATGGGAAAGAAAAAACGACGACAAAGAAACAACTTCAAACGAATTGGAATCTGATTTCAAGGTGAATTTGTGACACCATTAGCAAAAAGTAAAATTTCAAACCCACGAGCTTGGAAAATTCGGAATTATTCTCATAATTACTTTTCAACGTTTGGTTCGAGGGTGTGTGGATGTTCATTAGTAGTTGGTTCAGGAAGAGGTTCAGAGGAAAGAGGTTCTTCATCCTTTGCCACAATGTGTTCACTGTCAGTTCCTTCAGCATCTGGTGCCTTAAATTCATCAGAACTAGCATTAGCAGCATGAATTTCATCTCCTGGAACAGCAGCCTCGTTATCGAGGTGAGGAGTTGCAATGGTACCAGTAAAGATACCACCCATGGTGGTATCATTGGTCATAGATTGGAAGGTTGGAGAAAAACCTGCAGACTTACCAGAAGGAATTAAGGAGTAGATGATGAATAAGACAAGAGTGGCCACGAATAATAACCAATTGAATAAGGTGAAAGCAATAAGAGCCTTACCCATCTTACACCATCTAAAGTCATAACCTTCAAAACCACCAAAACCGTAGTTGAAACTACCACTACAGCTAACACCTCCGAAGGAATCAGCAATGGCACCAAAAGCGGATAACCAGAAAACCATTAGCACAATTTCAGCAACAAAAATGGCTGTAAATGGAATAAGGCTTAAAATCTTTGGGAAAAATAATGGTGGAATATATAAAAGGGTTAAAATAGCCACAACCAAAGTAAACACTAATCTTGAAGGACTACCACCAATATCATTGATAGCACCAGCAGCTAAACCCAAACAGAGAATAGCAAAAACAAGTTGACAGGCCCGAAGGATGGTTGAGATAAGGGATCTAGTGAATAACATTGTAAAAGGTTTAAAATGGATTTGAGGGATATGTTTTTAAGGTTAATCAAACAAATCAATTGTCAAAAAAAGAATTGATATGGGTATACAATTAAGTCGTTGTTGTTCTTCTTTTTTGTATACTTTACTAAGGTAAAATAAGGAAGTTTGATTAAGTCTAGAAAACAGTAGATAATTGAATCTGAATTTGATTGATAAACAAGGACAAATAAAGAGATAAAGAAGCAAGTAGAGGAAGATTTTACAACCTGTCTTTATGGGTCAATTTATATTAACCCCCCGCTCCTCCTCCCAACTCTAAGAGAAACTAAGAGAGGGTGCAAAAAAAGGCTGTAAAAAACAAATACCGCCGCACTGCAGGTGTAAAAAAAAAGTATAGTTCAAGTAACCAATGCATCCAATGCATCCAATGCGTCGTCTATTTCTCAGGTGTGGGCGAATATTTTCTAAAGAACACTGTTGAAGCAGGTGGAAAAAAGAGGCTTATTTGGATTTTATCACACTGTGATTTGCTAGTCGGATAAGAGGATTGCTAACAAGATCTACATCTGGCGGAAACAATTCTGTGTGATTCGTACTTTAAATTCAAATGACGAAGGTTTACGAAACAATACGCGGTATGAGCCCCGTTATAATCTTGCATAATCCTAGGGTCTGTTTTTTTTTTTTTTTTTAGAGGGGAGGAGACGATAAGGCTGAATGACCAAACCCTAGGTGGGTGAGGGATCACGGAAAAAAAAGAACATAGTAGAGCCATAGTAGAGTAATTAGAAGAGTAATTAGTAGAAGACAAAGAAGACAATTACTATGTATGTATAGGTGGAGCTTCAGAAAGTGACATCATGGGGAATAAATTGATTTTTCTAACTGAATTACCACACAACAAAATTATTTTGTTACAAATATTATAGTTGTTTTACGTTTTGGTGGTGTATCACAGGCCATGGGGTTCTTTTGCTTAACTGTTTTTAATCAGTACAAGACTGCCTACCACCAAGAAAAGAAAGTGTTTTGGTAAAATGACCAATTGGTGCGTGTGTGTAGAAAGATTCGGTACCAAGTAAAAATAAAACCCAACCAACGTGGTAGGTTTAGGTTTAAGAAAACCCCCCCAAAAAAAACAACGATCAAAGCTTCACATCGCCGAGATATGACCAGTTTCATGTTTGGTGATTCGGTCTCTTTACCAAATAGTCCCAGATCATTTATCATTAGACCAAAGCTTATGTTATGAACCCGGCTGTGTGCTGTAGATTAGGCGCATAGTGAACAAATTACAAAATGGGGCTGATTTAGGTTATTCAGTGACTCAATAACTCAATTAACTGTTCTTGTAGAGATTAACTTGGTTTCTTTCCTAGGAAGTGACTGACCAGATCAGGTAACCAAAACGACTTGGCGAATGCGACTCTGGTCACTGTATCAGAAGTAATCCATTTATGGAACAATAATAAAAGTGACTAGATAAAGAAGCATTACACAGGAATTATCAAAAGCAGCATGAACATAAGCAGAGAACACGAGCATAATGTTGACAGGAACAGCGTGATTACAGACTTAAAAAACCAAGCCTCAATCTCTCCCAACATCATTCTGATTCTGATGATGGTGGAATTCAGTCAATTCCATTCATTAGTCAATTGGTTAATACTGAAATTCTCCCTTGTTGATCTCCTCAATTTACGAAACAATAACCTTTTATTACGAGAGGTGCGCGGAATGTAGTTGGAAATTATTGAATAGGTCAATTTTCTTGGAATGGTGCATTTGCAAATGCATGATAATAGTCTTTTTTTGGTGTACCTTGCGGTTAGAAGTCTTCGATAAAGATATCAAAATCCCACTTTTATTAACATACGACATACTTTGACGTCCAGAGGGGCTTCTTTCTACCTTCAATTAAAAGGTGTTGATGCACAGTTGGCAGATTTCCATCCTTTCAATACAAACATCTTAAACAGTGTTACTTCCTACAATTGTTTCTGATTGTTGTAAGTTACTGGTGTAACTTATAAAAGTGTGGATATATTACTATGACAGGTAGTAAGGCTGAAGTTTGTTACTGTCTCTTTAAAAATAAAGATCGGCTCAGAAGCAGCAATTAATAACATAGAACTGATCCCTTTGATAAGCCTTTTAATTGAGTGTTCGAACATCCAATTGAGGTGCGATTCGCATCACCTCAACCAATTGTCAAGTTTACCGAGCTTCAGGTCTATTAAGTAGAATGTCAAATGTCTTGAAAAAAACAAACTATTAGCTCTTTAGGATTCTGGTTATTTCTTGATACTCGGGGGAGTTCATCATAGCAAACAATAGATTAAATTACGAAAAATTAATTTAGATCCTTTTCGCCCTTTATGATCAAATGTACTCATATTGGTTGTTGGAATGACGTACGTTAGAATTGAATTGCATGGTACATTTGTTTCATGTGTTTGATATGAATTATGAATATTATCTACTAGTTCACGTCTGGGACGTATAGGCTCTACGCGTTCTTATTTTAAAGCGTAACTGAGACCTACGACTAAGCTTTATATTATTTCAACCAGGGGTCGAAATTACCGATATACCGGAAGTAGTGCCTATTTTTACCGGATTTAAGCTTTTTCATAGACCTACTTTTACTATTCTTATCAGCAGTTTTGAAAGTTGGGAAACTACAGTAAGGTCTATATGTATTACTTCTATTACCAGTAGAAATTTTGTCCACTAGCACTGATTTGTATTTTTCTTTTCTTTAATTAAAAAACATTAGCTGTCAAAGCCGTTCAAATATTTTTGCAATTGATGTGTTGTTGTGTGTTTACTGGTCCTCTAAGAGCAATAGTATTGTAGAGACAAACCAGATATTATAGCAAACCTTATTCTTGAATAGATATTTACCGTTTAAGACTAAAAACCGAAAGACAAAATTCAATGGGAATTAAATCCATCATGTTTAAGATACATGTATAGTGGTGTTCTTTATTTCTAGCAGCTACTACTTACTTGTCCCTTAAAAATAGTTGAAGTAGTTTAAAAATCTAAACATAGTATTTCAGAGAATTTACAACATTAGTTGCAAAATTCTATGCTTCGTTGCAGAATCTGTTACAATACATCCCAACAGACAAACTCATCCAACATAAAACTTCCGGTCTCTGATATGGAATTAAGTACCGGGTGTATAATTCCGACTTAAGGATTGAAATAAAATAAGTAACCTCGTTTTGTGAATATTCTAGAGGTAATTCGGGTAGTTTTTGATTTGTTGTTATTCAGAAGACTTGGGATGTAAGGAACCAAGAAAAACAAACAAAATTCAATACAATGTATATATACATGTATTTAATGTCAATGTCATCCACTTTCTCTTTCAGCTCCAGTAACATCGATGCAAAATTGATTAACAATGGGGATTGGTTTTGTAATGAAGTTTACGTATATAATTTGATATAAAGCCATGTCGAACTTATCCAGTTGGCAAATTACGAATTTCGTTCTGAATTATTGGGTCATATTTTAATCATTCTGAAATCATAGAATCGAGCAATCTAGTTACCTAAATCACATCAAAACCCCATTTCAATTAATTTAATAATCACGACATAGACACTACAATCAGACGATATCGCCGTACCATTTTATTGAAGCCTGTTTGTTTGTTTATCTATGTAATTTAAATAATATTTATCTATTTTCTAGAAGCTAAAATCGATCATATCTATTATCTGGTTAATGTTGGAAATCCACAATTGAGCCAAGGATAGCTCTATGCAATTACAATTAGAGTTGATTAGGCGAAAACGAGATGAAATACAATGCGGAAAGCGAAGCTCTTTGGTTGATCCACCGTAAGTGAATGAGGGGTTTTTATGATCTTTGGAATGTTTGATCTCGGAAATATGGAAGTTGCTAAATTCTCAAAACACACATCTTTTTTTTGCAATATTTTCTAGTAGATAAACTGAAGTGTATAATCAGAAATTGAATTTTGCTTAAATACCACATCTGCTGAGCCTAGAGTATTCTCTAGGATAACATTCCACATTATGTCAAGTTAATATCATCCATTTTTCTTGCTTTATTGATTGTGTGAATATGGGGATTCTTGACTTATCTCTATGCTCAAATTGACAAGTATTAATGAGCTGAGGTTGCAAAATTTAGAAAAGTAAACTACTATACCTGGGCTACCAAGATACTATGAGCCAAAAAAGTGCTTGTTTTAGGTTACTGGTCACTATACATTATTTATATGCAATATAACCCATCAAATATAAATTATGGCCAAAACTTCATCCTAGCCATGGTCCAAATTTAGTTTGGAAGAAACTATAACCTTTGGAACAAGTTTATAAGGCAGCAAAAATGACATCTCGAAAAGTATAATTTAACCTGAATTTATTTAACCACTTGATATTCAATATCTATTTCAAAAAAACTGATTACAGTATATCAGGTTCTGAATCAACTTGAAAAGATTTTTAGAGTATAATCTCAAAATTTTGATTTCAATATCAAAGTTGAAGACCATTGTACAATATGAACATTCGAAGCATAGAAACATATCTTGTGGGCACGCGAGGACTTAGAACTCATACCTTAAATAAATTATATTTGGATATCGTCAGTTAACCGAATAAAGCTTCCAACTCATTTCACAATACTTTAAATCTGATTATTAAAGTATTATGAATTCTAGCAATATCAAAAATTTAGAACATGACAGGAGAAATGGGTGCAGATGATCAAATAAAGTGGGTTGGCGAAAATATTGGTATGGAAGTCACTATCATCGCTGAAACAACCGAGAATACACTAATTGCCTTATTAATAAGTTCAGTATACAAGATTGGATCAACATTTTGTAGCTTTCTTAAGAAATTATGATACAGTGGGTGACGATATCCAGGAATGGGAGGAATCCGATGGGGTCGTGAATGCTATAACACAAACAAAAGTTGGTGAGCGAGGAATTAAGGAATACGATGAAGAAAAGACCAGAGTACTTGTACTTAAAGAAGTGGAAATTAAATGAATCGATACACTGTGTGATAGTTGCATAACTTTTTCTACCCGTTTCTAAGTACAGGATTTGTGACTTTGAAGAGTTCACTGAATTACTTTCAACAAGTTTTGGTGCCTTCCAGATATTGGAAGATTTACCACCTTGACGAAAATAACGATTAACTTCACCGAATCACCATATTCTTCAGTCAATGATTACCAAGTCGCTGAACCAATTACATGTATTCTGTCCTATAAGAGGTACGTTATTCTGTTGGTTCTCTTGATTTTAATATACTATTAAGTAAGCTGTGACTAAGCAATGAGCTCCCGGATATTATTTCAATGCAAAAATCAAAGCACGAATGGTTTTGTGGTCTAGTTGGTTATGGCATCTGCTTAACACGCAGAACGTCCCCAGTTCGATCCTGGGCAAAATCATTTATTTTTTAATTATAGTCCTTTCTTTTTGTATATTTGACAATTCGAAGGTCGGGTATTTATATTTTTAATTTGGAGAAATAGCTTACATGTGCAAA
Organism: Suhomyces taliae; assembly: GCA_030572155.1. Lineage (NCBI taxonomy): Eukaryota > Fungi > Ascomycota > Pichiomycetes > Serinales > Debaryomycetaceae > Suhomyces > Suhomyces taliae. The sequence continues at coordinate 57,521 of JAJLZJ010000047.1, read as the reverse complement.
TCCAAAATTTTTGTCAATGCCATACTTGCAACAATGAAGTAGCTTTAAAAAAAAAAGTTTTTGATCTATTCAAGAATTTTATAGTTCTAATAATTATACTATAATTTTCACTTTAATTTTGTTGATAAAATATTCATTATTTTTCATTATACTATTTACAGATATTTATGAGTGACTAGCTAGATTACCTATGAGACTATTAAAATTAATTTCCTTCACAGGGACTAGATCGACTTGGTGTTTAGCTATCATACTATCTAGACAATCAATTAATCACTTTTATTGACCAATGTTTTAGGTAAAACTTGTTCAGATTGTCTTATTGAGGACTTTCAATCTCTTTTTGTAGCAATTCATAGATGTGTTCACTTAACTTAGGCAATCCACTGGTACCATTGCATACTCTATACATGACATTATCTTGATAACTTCCTGGAACCATTTTTCCTTGGTCGTCTACCAGGACGTATCCAAAAACGTTTTCAACTTCTGGAACTCTGGCATATCTTGGAGTTTCTCTTAAATCATAGATTGGCATGAAAGACAGAGCATTCATACCTGCTTCCATAATAAAGGTAAAATCATTGTTAATATGATCACCGATTACTTTTTGAACTAATGGCATGAATGCAGGGTTAACCTTCAAGGATTGTGGAGTCAATTCGACAGATGATGGAGTTTCTCCAATATGTATAGCTTCTGGTTTTGGAGAGAAAGAATACTTCACTGAGCTGGTTTCAGGAACATTGTGGATATAGACTTGATCGTTAAGAGCATAACGGGAGAGGGCACGGATGGGACCAATGTTGGTTCTTGGGAATAACTGTCTTTGGGCAGTGATGAGTCTGAACATGGTGATGATGATTTGAGAGATGATGATACTGATGATTTTTCAGTGCGAGATCTAATCTATGGTCTGGAGCCAAAAAGCAACCATAGTTAAGGAACAAAGAGTATGATAAGAGACATATATAAGATGGTAAATTGGTGAAATAAAATACTGAACTAAAGATTAATGGACCAATTCATCAGTTAAGATGTTTAATTCTTGTCTTGGAAGGAAACTCATTATTTTAGTATGTGAATATTGGTTTCTTAGGTGATTCACCTAGTAACCTTTTACACTTGGGGCGACTAGTTAACCACTAATTTACATCTAACTGCCCCCACACATTCCTTTCTTATATACAAGTAGTTGTCTAAAGGCCGAAGGTATAATCCATCAATATTACAATATATTCAACAGTTTCAACCTTAAATCTATTTTAGGAATGTACCTTCTATTATCATCAATTATCACCTACTAGTAAAAATTGCCCCAAAAAAAGAACCACTTAGAACAACTAGATTACAGTACCACCACCACCACCACCACCAAACTTCTCCACGGACTTAACACTAGGAGGCCCTACCAAGCAAAAAGATCAACCAGGGTTCAATTAAACACTATACTCAACAACTCACAATACACTAATAATTGTTAATTAGGCGGTGGTGCTAAGTTCCGCGTTCCCCGCCTACCGTGTTTCCCCACATTATAGTAGTTTGTTCTGAGAAATCGTAGCGGGTTTCCATAACCGTTACAGTAGGAGTGACAATAGGGACCTCAATAATTATAGGGCATCGGGTCATAGTTGAATCACCCGATTCGACCCTTCAAGACTAAAGATCCAGAAATGCAGAAAAAAGAAACCTGAGAACCACCAACTTCTACAGACCCAAAAAAAAAACCTTGAGGGAAAAACAGACCCTTGCTGATGTACTGTACCCCATTGAGGCTGCCCCAATTTCAATATTACCATGTACTGATCTTTGGTCTCGTTTCACAAGTTCCACGGAACAGAGTCTTGCGTCGATCAATTTCCAAATTAGACCCTAAGACCTTTTCTAGGACTATGAAAAATCCCAACTTCAATAGTTTTTTTTCCACTATACTTGGCTAAACTGTTCAACCTTCCTATTTAAGCGCTGCGCACTCTAAAAAAGTATATTGCTTATCTTTTATCTATAAAGCTGGTAATTCTCGCTTCTAATTTCATCCTCTTTGTTGAACCAATTGAGGTAACACAACAGGAAATAAGTGCAATAGCGGTTCGATGTGGAATCGTTGTGGATCATACACCAGAAACTTTTCGTCATATTACTAGTCAAATGCTGGAAATCGCTACTTCAAGAATAAAAGATCTGCATCATCATACTATTACTCTTGGTGAACCAGATACATTAATAGACTTGTCAAAAAAACGTCCTTTAGATCAACAAGACTATAAATACAACAGAGTGAGAACTGGATGTTTCTGTTGTAGAAAGAGAAAGAAAAAGTGTGATGAGGGCCAACCAGCGTGTACTGCCTGTATGAGAAACACCATCAAGTGTATTTATCCCACAGTTAAGAATGAGCCTTTACCAACTGATTTCAAGTTGGAAAAAACCACCTATTTCTCAATTCCTAAGAGAAAGAGTAAGAAGCAAAAGATCGATGTCCCGTTCGAAAATGAGGAAAACCTGAGCCTCTTCAATATTATTATTGCCAACCCTTCGTCACCGAAGTCCAATAGTGAAATGATCAAATCTAGGACAAGGCACCAATCCATCTTTGAATTAAGAACAACTCCAGAAGACCCAAAGGTTTCTGAAATGGTAGACTTGTGCGATACCCGCTCTTCAACATCTACTGAGTCCTCTGAAGTAGACCTTCCCGATTTGACCAACCTTAATAGCCAGTCCTTACCTCAAATCGATGCCACCAAATCAGAGACTCTTGATCTTGTTCAGTATGGACCACTAGACCAGTTGCATCCTGATTTCAGTCCTTTAAACGAGGTCCCTTTCTTGTCTGTTTCCAACTTCATCCCTAATATCAACCTCTCTAAGGAGGACTCGGAATTGTATCATCACTGTGTAACCAGTTTTATTCCTTCTATATCACTTCCACACTCTCATCCATTACTTTCTCCTGTACATATATGGGTGCAAATGGGTGCAAGATCCAAGATATTGGCCGATGTATTTTTGTGCTGTGGTGCTTTTTTCTTATTCTGTGCTTATGAAAGAAACCCAGAGTCTCGTGAATTGTTCCTTTACTACAAGAATTTAGCTGAAAAGAAGTATAAACAAGCCTTGAAGTCTCTTAGTACTGCTATTAGCTTGAACCAAATTGACTTGGATAGTGATTGGTTAATTGTAGCTGGTCTTACATTGTGCTTAAGAGAACGGGCTTACGGATTGAATGGTTCTAGATGTGCAAAACATCTTACCTTTGTATATAATCTTATCAAGAGAAGAGACTCTCAAAAGAAATTGTCTGCAAAATTATATGATGTTTTCTCTCTTAATTTGGGCTCTTCTATTACTCCAACAGAAAGACTTTTGATTGACAGTTTTGTGTTCAACTATTCTTCCACGCTCTTGTGTTGTTCCAAACAGGATTTGATAACATTACCTTCACCATATGAGTTTTATCCTGAAATTAAAGAATGGTTGAGGTATCCAATTTATAAAGATTGTGAAGTCTTTTGGATGAATAACCCTGTCTTGGGATGTGCAATGGAATCTTTTGAAGTTATAGCCAAATTGACCTGGCTCTTGAGACTTCACTTCGATGATTCAGGGTTGGAAGATACTGAAAATGTCCTCTTTATGAATAATGAAACTTTCTGGAGTATGATATTACCCCTTCAATTCGAAATTAAAGAAATAGAGAAACATATCGAGTCTTATAAACTTGAGTTAGATTCTCTTCAATTCACCAAACATTATGGCGATTTGAAAAGTAACTTATCTATTGCTGTCATCGTTTTGAATACTGCGAAAATATTGTTTGAAAAGCTTATCAATCCAATTATCCCTGCATTTTTACCTGTAATTCAAGGACCAGTGGATGTAATTCTTGAAGAGCTTAGTAAATTTCCAAAACATAACTACTCATTGGGCTTGTCAGCTATTGGTTTATTTGTTGTGGGAACTGCTACCATCAATAGCGCACAAAGAAGTCTGTTAACAAGAACACTTAAGGACTATTCCCACCTTTCATCAAATGCAGGTATCAATATTCTTAGAGTATTACAAGAAACATGGGAAAAAGAAGAGTTTGATAAGAACGTGTTGAATTTGGGTGATACTGGTTATAAGTGTTTCGACTTGTTATTTGATAGAGAGAGCATTGAACAATTAGCTTTTTAGATAAGTTGAATGTCACTGACCAGTAGTTATGGTGGAGAAGAAAAAAAAGGGGGGGGCTCTAAGGATGTCCATCTTTAAATCCTTATAATTTGGTAACGGTATTTAACTATTATTGTCCTAGTACAATAAAGTATATAATTTAATTTAATTTATGACTAATGAATAACATGATACGAAGTATGTATTTATACTAGTAGTACCATTACAGTTATTGATGATTGTATTCAGTTACTTGCCTGAGGATGTCAAAACGTTATATATTTATAAAGCTATGGTTATCTACACTTGCTTTTTGACTATTACATGCATTATAAGACATATAGAGATACTTCCTTCAGTTTAAGCCCTAGAAACTTATTGTGCGTTGACTTTAGACACAATTTCCTATGAAATTGTTCGTATGGCAATTGGTGAATTTGAAAGGATACTTGATCAATATGTCTTTACTACTAATTCTGGATGATGGTACATATATCATCATGACTTAACCCAACATACTTCTCTTTCTACCTCTCAATCTGACATCATCCAATTTGGACAAAGTTTCCACCAACTTCTTGACACCAACCTTGAACTCCTTACTCTTGTGAACTTCTTCGTAACCTTCCAATAACCATTTGGTATATTGTTCAGAGTACTTGGAATGAGTACTCAACATGGCTCTTTCAAGAACATACAAATCAACCGCCTTATCTTCGGCCATTCCGGAATAAGAAGATAAACCAAAATCAATAAGAATAGGATCCAAACCTTCCAATAGAATATTAGAACTGGTCAAATCTCCATGAATCATATCATTCAAATGCAATCTTCCAATGAGCTTTCCAACATTCACACATGCTTGTTGGACATCTGGACCTAAACTTTGGGCTTCATCACGAAGGTCTTTTTCCAAGTACCAAAGCCAATTCTTCAATGAACTCACTTCTCCGTTAGGTAATTTGTTACCAAGGAATTCCATCCAGATAATACCATTATTGAAATCAGCCAGAATAACAGAAGGAGCTCTAATGCCCAATTTGCTCAATTTGGCCATAAACTTCACTTCTCCAATGGTTCTGTTCTTGGTGATACTGGCGTCTATTTTAGGATGTCTATAAGGCTTTCTGGGTCTGAATTTGATGATGAACTTGTCTTGATGGGTAAGAAATGGTTGGGAATGGTACGGATGTACGGAGGTTTGGAAAACCAATGCTTCGGCACCTTGTGATACCACTTGGAGTGGGGTATTGGGCAAGTGGACCTGCACCTGGCTTATGATATGGTCTGTCATTAGGGGTTATAGTTGGAGTTAGGTCTTGGTTATGGATTTTGTGATGATGGGTGCGTCACGTGAGCGAGTCCTAATTATCTAACCAGAGATATAAAGGTAGAGTAAAGTTGGACACACATAGTCCAGTATCTTTGATCTGATGTAGGAAAGGCTTAGTAATTAGAATAGGTAATTTTTTTTCTTCTTTATATTGGTATTTTGACAATTATTTGTCCATACTTAGCACTTATAAGTAGTTAGACTCTGGCATGAAATTTAGCCAAAAGTACACTTTAGGATACTTGTAATTATTCATTCTTGATTAAAATGTATTTTTTAAATTCTCTCCAATATTCGTATCTTAAGCCCTCCCTTTTTTTCCTTCTTTTTATCATAATTTGTTAGGTCAAGCCACCCCAGAATTGGTCCTGCATGGTGTCCAAACCCCATATCTCACTCCCCGAACTATACCAACACCCTAGATACTGCCCTTACCCAACCACCCTACCACAATCATTCATGACACTTACCTATATCATTCCTCCCTACCTTCTCAATACATGTCTTGGTAGCGAGCTCCAAAACCAGCTTGCCCTTAAAAATGAAGAATTAAGTCAATTGAATGTGATCCCTACTGATTCAAAGTACTACCAGAACAATAATCCGACGGCGGGATTCAACCAATCATTCTCTAATGATCCAATAATAGATGAGATCATCAGACTCAAGATTCTTTACAAGCTCCAATTGCTTGGTGTCCTAGGAAACAGTCCAAGTGAATTCAACGTTAATGAGAGTTCCCTTATCCATGAATACTATAAGATCTTTGAAGATCGCCTTTTGCACGAAGAAACAGAATGGGAAAAGACCAAATCAGGATCTGAATATGTTGATGGCTTTTTAAGCTTAACCTCTCTTAAAGGACATTCATCAATGTTTAGCTCATCTAAAGATGGTGAAGTTCTGGTTAAAGTACCACCTGGCTACTCCCAATACATGAACCTTAGTTTAAGACAATTGATTCTTGATACAAGACAGAAAGAAAACAAACGTCACTCCCAAGCACTGAGTTTTATTCGTTTTGATGATGGATCTTACTTTGATTATCCACTACCAATCTCCTGGTCTCCATTGATAGAAAACAAGTATTTTGATCTTCTTACGGATGCATACAAGTTGAAAGTGGAATCCATTGGAGGCTACTCCAATATAACCTTGAGCTCGAATCCAAAGTATAAGCCACCTTCTTTAGGAGATGATGAAGTGGACAATCTTCTGGCCAAAGACCTGGAAGAAAGATATAACAATTTTATCACTGAAAAGCCGATCAGCTCATCCACTGGTATTTTTTATTACGAAGTTGAAGTTGAGCAAACAATTACAGAAGCCACAGACTTTATTCCCTTAATCTCTATGAATGATAATTCCTTATCTTCTGAATGTTCATTAATTCTTTCAGCAGGTTTTGCTAAGAGATTTATACACATGGATCCAGAGCACAATGCATCACCTGTACTTAACCAAGATCTGAATTCACACGTTGACTTGGAAAAATTAAGACAAAACATACATAATTATAAGTCATTTGAATCATTCCAGATCAACATCAAACCAGGAGAATTGAATGGAAGTTTTGCAGTTAATTTCGAAGATCTGTCCTTTTATAACTCTGTTAAAAGTTTTGAATCCATTCAAAGAACCACCATTTTGAATATGAACAGAAGATTATCATCATTAAATAGATCAAGCTTAAATGATGCTGATTTTGGTAAAGTTGACCTTGGAATTCCTTTCAAAAACCACATTGCACTTGATACTACTAAGAAAAAGGTATACCAAACAGATGTTATTGGATGTGGTATAAATTTCATTAATAAATCTATTTTCATTACTTTGAACGGAATTCTTATGAAAGTCATTACTCAAGATGAATTATCCAGTACTCATCCATCTGCTAATAATCTTTTCGCTACTACCAAATCTTATGATAATTCAGTCTATCCAATAATTGGTTTTAAAACTAGAGATGGTATGTCGCCTATAAAACCAGGATTTGATCCATCAAGAGCAAACATTAGAAGTAATTTCGGATTTAGAGAATTCAAATTCAACATTTCCAATTATGTTGAAAACTTTAAGATAGAAAACCAAAGGTTTTTATATCTTTCATTGTTGGATAAGATTGATATGAATAAACTGGTTTTATCAGATGCCAACTCTGGAATGGAAAAATCTCTCTTAAATATCAATGATGATTCTAAAATGTTGAACCTGTTGATCAAAGGATACTTGAATCATCAAGGATATTTAGAGACTTTCAAATCCTTTAACAATGATTTGAAAAATTTAGCTGAAGAAACCAATATTGATCCATCTAATGATATCAAAGAAGATGAAGCGGTTTTAGGTCTGTCTCATGCAGTCAACAGAAATGTAATCAAACGTTATATGATGTCTAATAAATACGATAATCTTTTCAGGTTCTTGAGATTGAATTATCCTCAAATGATTGATACCAGTGCATATGAAGACCCAGATGTTATCTTTGAGCTCAAAATGTTGAAGTACACATTCTTATTAAAGAACTACATTGAAAGAAAACTTAACGATGCTCAATTCGAATTTGAGTTCGAGTTTAAGACTACTGATTCAGAAACAGATTTGTACGAAAGAGCTTTTGAATTTAGAAAGGAATTGCTTAGGGAAACTTTCAATAATGAAACCAAAAATAAAGTCTTTGTTGGTCTCTCTAATGCACTTTTAGTCAAGGATCATGAAGGGTTGAAAAACTTACCTGTGGTTATGGAGGCATTTAATAACTATTCAAAGAATGTTACAAAGGTGTTAGCATTGATCAATGGTAAAATATTAAAGAGCGTTGGATTAAGTGGAGTTTCTAATCTTGAACTGATATTTGAAAGCGTGAACAAGAATATCAAAGACTTGAGCTTTGAAGTAAAGGATGACAAGTTCATGTTGGTCAATTTCGAGAGAGACCATATGGATTTGTGATCTATGACATACAGGATATGTCACATCAGAATTAGGCCAACTAATAATCAGATAAAAATATATTAGATGGTTTTTAGACTGTTTCTAATATCGACTTCAAGTTCTTTACTATTTATATATAGTGCAATAAAATCAATCGCATTTTAGAATGTTCTTTATTCGTTTAATTTAGTGTATTTATTCCTTTTTAACCCTTTTCTTTTTGGTACCCTTTTGTTCTCTGAATCTCTTTTTCGATTCAACTATTTCTTCTTCCTCCTTGACTTCTTTAATTCCTTCGTATTTCACTAATTTTTTTTCATCCACCTCAAAAGGTAAATTGACATTGGCCAACTGATCAATTCTATATATTTCATACATTTTCAAGGACCATCCTCCTCTCTCTAACTTGTCCATTGTAGCGTCTTTATCCTCTTTGAGGAGTGAAAAGTACACAGGCAACAATTCCTCAGTATACTCTTTCACGTTATATTTGATCTTGGATCCTGGACGAGAAGCATCAACTACGTAGTAGAGGAAACTCTCATCACTGAAAAAGGGTGGTGCAATAGTTGGATCGACTTCTGTAAGTAATGACAGAATAAGACTAGCAGTAGCTGGCCCAACACCTCTCAATTCACAAAACAGTTTGAAAGATCTCTTTACTGCTTCAATGAAATCCTTTTGATCTTCTGAAATGGACTTTGTCCATGAAAACTTGGGCTTTCTCTCATGAAAATCCAACAACACTTGAAACCCAGCCTCTGTGCTCTTCTCTACATCTTTTGGTTCGTTGGATTTGATCAACTTAGGAAGTGTGGGACGGAATTTTCCCTTGGCCAATTTCCAATCCATCAACAACACCAACTCATCCTTGGTGAGCCATGCTTTCTTGTTATCTTTATATCTTGAGGCAATAGTCTGGGGTAATTCTTGTGACCTCCAAGTATCGAGCTGTTCCAAGTTCAATTGGTCATTGTTATACTTTTTGGATGACTGGTCCGAGAGATCTGTGACGATAAGTGGGTAGAGCTGATCTGCTGCTTCAATAATGTAGTGATTGGTCATCGATGATTTGTATTCAGATGCTGTGATAAAGAGTAAATTGGTGATTCTTCTAGCAGATACAGGGGATCTTGTACGGATGCTGTGCTGATTGTAACAAATAGACGTGAAAGTTATATCGATGCTGATGGTAATCTTTCAGTGACTTGTCAATTGGTGGTTGTTACTAACGGACTTTGCAGCACACACTGAACTGTTGATAAGTGAGACGCGAATGGTGCAAAGCAGCGTTTGTTGCAAAAGTGGGACTGATGATACCAGTCACTTTTAAGGCTACATTACATAATACTTCAAATTGCAACACTTAAGATCATACTTACATTCTGTGACCGGTCTCACTAATCGATTTGGAGATGTTTTGATAGCACCCCCTCGCATGGTATAAGCCACATTTGGGGTTAACCTAAATTATCAACACTTTACTACAACCATCATCTCTGTTTGGTTTAATTTGCATCCAAACATCAGGTTTAAACAGAACCTGTCAAGATACTCTTGATATCTACACTCTTAGCGTGATCTTCTGTATTTACATTATTGTACAAGCTATTTACTGTTACGGACAACCATAACAAAGTTAGGTGTTCTGGTGACTTGGTAATTGGGTGATACCACACCATCAAAACCGAAATGAGATCAACAAACACTGAGGGAAACGACCAAAGCAATTGTGAAGGGTCACGAGTTAAAGATACTATACCAAATAGACAATTGTGCACTCGCGGTGATTTTTGTTTTTATTACTTTATGAACTCATTTCTTAAGAGTTGGCCTCGATAACATCCACAGCATCCTTCTTGGCTTCCTTGTAATCAAGTCTCTTGTTTGGAGTATAACTGATAGGCAAGGTAAGGTCCATAATGACGTTTTGAATCAAGGAGTATACTTGAGAACTCAACCAGTAAAGAGAAAGACCGGTTGGTGCATGCAATGAAATGGCCATCATAAACACAATGGTCATTCTAGATAAGTTGGAAATGGCATCAGTAAGGGTTGGTCTCAAGGACTTCTTTTGAGTTAATCTCAGCAATTCCAATGTCTTGAAAGTCCACTCTACGTTACATAACGCAGTGACACCAATCATCAATGGGAAAATATGGTATGGATCAGCAACTGCCAAATCAGTAAACCATCCAATACCTTCAAAATGTAATGCTTCATCTAAAGGCTTATTTTTCAAACTTTCCCAAGTAGACCATCCACAAATATCTCTCATGGTAAGAGACATACTGATCCATAAAGGTATTTGAAATGCTGGAAGTATAAAGTTTTTCCAAATTTGAACGTTATGTTCTTTGAATAACTTTTTCTGTCTTTTTCTGGTTTCTTTACTGGTTAAAACGAGGATTTCTTCATATTTCATCGAGGCTAATGGTGATTTAAGATTAAGATACGATTCTTGAAGTGACTCTGGAGATTGTCCTCCTTTTTCAACTGCATTCTTGGCTTGTTCGGCTTTTCTCTTTGCAACTTGAATTCTTTTGGCAAGATTCACTTTAAGCACAGGGTTCATGGCTGTGACTATAGGACGAAGGGAGGTTTGCTTTTGGATTCGTTTTCTTTGAAGAATGGCTAATGGTAAAGTCCATACTGATCTAAGAGTGAAAGTGGTTAAAGGAATCAAAGCCCACCATGGGATTCCAGTATAACTGTGGACTAGTTGAAGAGACTCAGTAAATGTTGAAACAATAACATGTGGGTCCACCGAGAAATTACGTCTGGACATGAGCCGTACCGGCGATAACCCAAGTCTTGGCCTTACAATACTAGATCGTATCATGGCTAATTTATACGATAACACTAAATGGGATACTTTTTAGTAGAGCTTTAAGGTTCTGCTTCTTCTACCATTCGATCTGAATTTTCGCACGTGACCACACCAACAAACCAGCGAACTTTACCCATTATCTAACAAAAGCTCACAAAAAGATCTAAACTAAACCCATACCTTTTTCCATTTAGTCCCTAGTTCGTCATGTCTTCTAGAACTGAAAGGGCATGCATGCTTTGTGGTATAATCCAACCATTCAGAAAGTTTGTTGATGCCGGGTGCCCCAACTGTGAAAGTGTGTTACATTTCCAAGATAATGAAGATGGACAAGTTCAAGATTGTACCTCGCCATCATTTGAAGGTTTGATGGCTCTTGGTGCTGATAATAAGGCTTCATGGGTGGCCAGATGGCTCAGAATCGACTCATTCGTGCTGGGCTTATATGCCATTAAGATTAATGGTAAGTTACCCCCTCATATTGTGAGTGACTTAGAGGAACAGAATGTGGTGTATAGACCTAGAGATGGAAGTGCTGAGGATTGATGTATATTAGTGTAATAAAAAGAAGCCAATCATAGCTATTGGCGTATATTTGACGGATCTGATGTAGCCAGCACGAAATCTTGACCACATGGTGTTGATAATTACTATGTAACTAGACATAGTAGAACAATATAATAATGTGAAAGATATAAAAGGAGTATATGGACGAGAAGAAACTTTATGAGTGAAATAAGTATCAGAAATGGCTATTAGTTAATATTCGTATTCCTTACAATTGCGACTTTAAACTAGTTATATTCATTAATATAGCTACGTAATTACATGATAAGACAATATGGAATTGCAACTATTCCAAGTCTTTAATATACAAAATGGAACAACGGTGAAAAATTCATATTTTTGGATTAGTCTCCAGTCATTCACGAGTGTTCATGGCTTTAATCTTCTTCATCTGGTAACTCGTTGAATAATTTGTCGAGAGTTTCCTTCTTGTTCCAGACATTTCTATCAGTCCAAACAATATCCATCAACTTAGCCATCTTGGATTCCAATTGTTCAACAGTGAAGAATTGGGTCTTGTCTAATAATTTTTTAAAGAATTGCTCAACCCTTTCAGTGTCAACAATCAAGTCTTGGTCCATTTGAATTTTGAAGTCATCTTCAATCTCAGACTCAGAATCTTCGGATTCTGGAGTTGGTGGAGCTTCAACCTTAGATACTTCAGTAATCTTAGGTCCATTAACAGGAACAGCTTCTGGTTCTGGCTTTGGTTCGGCTACTTCAGTTGGTTTAACTGGCTCGGGTTGTTCAACTGGCTTTGGTTCATCTGGCATAATAGATTTTTCTGGTATTGGTTCGGTAGTTTCAATTGGTTTCTCTGTAACACTATTACCGTTAGATAATTCAACTTCCATTGGCTCGGCAGTTGAAACTTCTTCGGTTTGTCCATTGGTTTCTATTTCCATTGGAGCATTTGTCAAGGTAGCTTCCATTGGTATATGATCAGAAGTAGGATCAGCTGGAACAACATTGCCGACTAATGTACCATTGGACTCAACAACAGCTTCAGGTGGGACAACACCATTGATTTGTGCTTCTCCATTAGTCAAAGTTTCCATATTAGCTGCTTGCTGGGCTTTGAATTCTTCTTCGAGCTTGGCATGTTCTTCCAAGATCTTCTTTTGCTTTTCAAGTTCTCTTTCTCTGACTTCTCTTGTAGCCTTGAGGAAATCAGGAGTACTGAAATCATCAATACCAAATTGAGCATTAGTCAACATTTCATTGGCTTTCAAGATTCTTTCACGATCACCATAGGTGACAGAATCCTTAACAATCATCTTGATATCCTTCAAGAATTGTTTAGGTTCACTGTAGAAACCATTCCAAAGTCTTTCTTCAATGATATCCAAATCCATGTTGTAATAGAATTTACCAGTAGTAAGTTCGTGTAACATGTTTTCACTTTGTGGGTTCGTTGACTTTTCATACAAAACTTCGTATTGGTTTAATGGGTTTTCCAAAATGGCTGGTTCAAACAAATGCACCAAAAAGTTTTCATCAATAATTGGTTTCTTAAATCTTTTATATCTGACCTTGAACAAATCCATTAATGCAGCCAATTTAAGTTTCAAAACATTCTTTAATTTGGCATCATTATATTCTTGTTGCTTCAACTTCTTCTTGTTAGTTTCCTCATCACTAGCACTTGGTCCCTTTTGAACAACCTTGAGTTCCTTCAACTTTCTCTTTGGTCTGTTTTGAACATCATTAATAAATTCGTATGGTTTCATAGTCAAAGTGTGACGTAAAGTCTTGAAAAATTCCTTTCTTTCATCAGTGGTTGGGAAAACCAATGTAACATGGTTATCATTACCGAAAACTCTAGTAACATCGGCATCCAAACTATTGTAAGAGGTATCAGAAACACCAAGTAAAAGGACCTTTTCAGTACTCTTGAGATTTCTTAACAAGGTAGATAAGGTGACTTGAGTCGCATAAGATGCCACTTTAAACCAAACATCAATATTAGGAATGAAAATAATAGATGGCTGGTGTCTTCTTGCTTCGACAAATGCTTGAATAATAATCAGTTCTGGAGATTGAGTTGGGTCACCGAACATTTTACCCAAATCCAATGATTGGACTTGATAACCTTCCAAATAATTAAGAATGGCAGAACTCAAATATTGTTGACCAGAACCAGCATCACCAGTTATGATAACATAAGGCTTGAAGATTCTGGAGCTTTCCAAGTTTCTCAATAAAGTATGCTTAGCGAAACCACCATCTTTGTCATTAATTGATGGATCCAAATATAAAGAATCATCAAGAGCAGTTAATTTTTTATTTTTGATTTCTGAAAGACCAGGTAAAATGCTATTCAACTTAGTAATGATATGATTAAGATTAGTTTGTAATAATGGTCTCAAATGTTCAGGTAATGGTGATGAACCTGAAGAAGTTGATCTTGCACTTGAAGGAACAATCTTTTCCAATGCTTTCATGAAATCCTTGGCTATAACCTTGATTTTAGATGGATTCACCTTTAATTTATCATCACTCTTATAAATTTGTGGATACTTTCTTTGAATACTGAATAATGCAGCTTCGGTACATAAAGCACGAAGATCAGCACCACCATAACCCTTGGTAAGATCAGCAATCTTTTCCACGAATTCTGGAGCTAATGGAGGGGTCCATTTCTTGGTGTGAATTTGCAAGATTTCTTTTCTAGAAGTAAGATCTGGTAATGGGAAATAAAATTCTCTGTCAAATCTACCAGGTCTTCTTAATGCAGGATCAATGGAGTCAGGTCTATTGGTAGCACCAATAACAATAACTTGACCTCTATTATCCATACCATCCATTAAAGCCAATAAGGTAGAAACAATACTAGCATGAATTTGTTCTTGTTTAGAAGATCTTACTGGAGCCAAACCATCAATTTCATCAAAGAAAATAATGGAAGGTTGTTGATTTTTAGCTTCTTCGAATAAAAGTCTTAATTGTCTTTCAGCTTCACCAACCCACTTACTCAAACAATCAGCACCCTTTCTCATGAAGAAAGTAATCTTTCTTTCGGCAGTAGAATAACTGGATGCTAATGCACGGGCCATCAAGGTTTTACCAGTACCTGGAGGACCATGGAACAAGACACCTCTTGGAGGAGTAATGGCAAAGTTTTGGTATAATTCAGGGTATAACAATGGTAATGCCACCATTTCCTTTAATTGGTTAATATAATTATCTAAACCACCAACAGCGGTGAAATCGATATTCATATCAACACCTAAAGGATCGGTATCACTTAAATTATTCTTCTTCTTACCCTTAATATCATCGGAGCCACCAGTGATAAGTTTTGGACCCCCAGTTGCTTTCTTCTTAGATAATGTGGCTTCTCCATTAATTGGAGCTATTTCTTCATCAGATGAGTCAGAATCACTCAAGTTTTGTCCTATAGCAGTTAAATTATTTTCATTGGTCATGCCAGGAATTGGAATACCTCCTGGAGGAATGTTGGTACCAAACAAAGAGATAACATCACTACCTCCAAATGGGCCTGCAGTTGGAAACAATATCTTTCTATAATCATTTTTGTTTGGTTGCTTACGGCTCTTTGATTTTCCAGAGTATGGTGGAGTTGCTCTACGGATTGACTCAAGTTGTGTATCGGTGGTGATAGGTGGAGGGATAGTATAGTCGACCTTTTGGATTCTATCTCTTAATTTGTGCTTGACAGGAGTTGTAGAAGGAGATGAATCATATAATTCTTCGATTTCTCTTTTGATATCATCTTCTTCTGGAGAATCAGCATCTTCCAAGTTTTCAGTGGTATCGGCTTGGAATTTACCTGATCTTGTCAATCTACCTTTACCAGGAGATCTTGTTCTAGATCTAGGCTTCTTCTTCTTTCTACTGTGACCATAACCATAATCATCAGAATCATTGTCATCATCAGTAGCGATAAATTGTTTTTGGTCAAGTTTCTCTATGAAGTCATCTTCTTCACTTACCACTCCATCATCGTAGAATTCATCGTCTTCTGAGTCAATTCTGGCTCTCTTGCTTCTACTTCTCTTTTTACGGTGAGAACGGACTGGTTCATCCACATAGTCGTCACCTCCATCGTCTTTTTCTTCTTCAGAAGGACTGAAAATATCTTCTGGTTCTTCTTCAGCTTCAGGTGCTGGTTCAGGTGCTGGTTCTGCCACTTCTTCACCATCAATATCTTCAAACCCTTCATCTTCATTATATGAGCTCACGGTTCTACCTCTTCTTGGAGGCAACAGTTCAGATTGACCAACTTCAAAGTCATCCTCGTCATCGTCATCAATAACTCCTCTTCTTCCTCTTCTGGACATGGTGCAAACTAATTGATCTTATGAAATGCTATGTTATTTGCTATTTGCTATTTGCTGTTTGCACTTTTTGGTTATAAGATTAAACCTGGATATATTAATGATAGCAAAAAGATATGATTATTTGTTGTTGGTTAATAATGATGATGTAAACTGCGAATCAAACCGCGTCTTTTCAAGATTGCAGGCTATACGGATGGGATAGTTCACTTGGTGGGGTCGCCTTGATATCAGAGATAGTTTGAACACTGATTTGGCGTGGTTATCTATGATTGTATAAATCGTATATTTGGAATAAAGAACGATTTCTACGAGACATTTGCGTGCGCGCACCGCTATTTCCTGAGTCAGTTCCATTTTGGGACGAGGTGACGGTTTCGCTCCGTAACTTCAACAACAACGAAACGGTTCAAAATCACTTAAATCATTCAATCAAATGTTCAATTTAGTCATAAAAGTGGTTGACGGTAACAAGGAGACCCAATTTGAGGGGTAAAAATGGGGTTTTTGCCAAAATGGCCCAGAGATTACTAAATCTGGTAATTGACATAGCAGCACATTCTCGGACTAGGCTGACAAAATAACGGTTCCAAAAACCCAAGAATTTGCAGCCATTTACTATGGAGATTATGGAGATGTAGGTAGTTTATTGTAGGTGGGTTTAGACAGGAAAAAATGGGTCACGTGAAACCGGTCCTTCAACCATTTGAAAAAAAAACCCACACACTACTGTTGAATATGGTTGGTAAGCACACGTCCTATTATCTACAAAGTATATAGTATCAAATAACACAATTTCACTGGTTAGGGATCTATATGTAAGAACAATACATTTATAGATTTCCAAAGATCATCTCAGAATAAATTCGTTTTTTTTTTATTTAATTTTTTGTGTTCTTTTAGGTAAGTTTACACAAGTAGTTACTACTTGTTTAGCTAATAATAGACTTATAATGGTTTAATGCCACGATACTACACTAGCTAATTCTTTAAAGTCAAAGCAATAAAATATTATGAGTTTCTTTATTTGAACTTAATTTAGTAAAAATCACAATTAAATGCTAAACGATAATTTACACGAATTATTTGCAAATTACTAAACTACATTTTCACAATATTAATGTTCATTTATACCATTACTTTCTATTTACATGTTTTTGTAGTTGACTCCAAACTGAACCTAATCCTTTACAAGATTAAAATTCAAATGATTGAATTTAAAATTAATTTAGTATTGTTTGTCTCAACTAATCCTTTTGAGTTTCTCTCATTGGAACTCTTTCAATTGGAATTTTGTGTTTCTTTGAATTGGCATTTTCACCATAAGTCAAATCACCTCCAACAACTGCAGCTTCTATATCTCTCTTGCCTTCTGCAACTGCTAATCTGTCTAAGATCTTGGTGGCCAAATCAGGAATAATCGCACTGATTAAAATCGAGCAAATACGACTACTTTCGGCAGCCATAAATACATAGTAGTTTTGAAGAACACGATAAACTTCAGAATCATTAATCTTCTTGGAATAAACCCAAGGCTCAGCAGTTTGGAAAAATAAATTGGCAGTATCAATGACAGACCACCAATCTTGAATTGCTTTCATTTGATCAAACTTCACAAATTTAGAGTTCATGTTTGGGTATAACAGGTTTAATTTTGATTCCAATTCATTTTTCAATCTAATGATATCTTCTACTGAGTCTTGGTTCAAGGCATTAGTTCTAATGACATTATCAATATCTGAGTATTTGCCTTGTTCTTGGAATTCCACACTTTGCTTGATATTGAATTTTGATCCACCAGTTCTAGTGACCAAGTTAGCGTATTTACCAATCAAGTTATCTCTGCTCATACTGAAGGATAATTCACTAAAGTTACAATCGGTTTCAATGTTAGAATATTCAGACAAGAAGAATCTGAATGCATCTCTACCGTAATATTCATTAGTACTAATTGGATCCACCACATTACCCAAACTCTTACTCATTTTAAAACCTTCGCTTAACCAATGGGAATGAACGATCACTTCACGTGGAAGCTCTACTCCGGCTGCCAATAAGAAAATAGGCCAGTAAATACAATGGAACTTGATGATATCTTTACCAATGACATGGGTAGCAGGCCAGATATTTGATTCTGGAGTTTCAAACCCATTTTCGGTCTGTTTGAATGATTTAGGGAACCCAGTAGCAGTAAGATAGTTCAATAACGCATCGAACCATACGTAAATCTTTTGGGATGGATCATTTGGTACTGTTATACTCCACTTCAATCTAGAAGAAGGCCTGGATATGGATAAATCTGGAAGTTTGGTCAGTTTAAGTTCTTTCAATAATTCATTATACTTGGACTTTGGCAACACAAAGTCTGGGTTCTTTTCAAAGTGGTCAATTAATTGGTCTTGGAACTGGGAAAGTTTGAAAAAATAATTATGTTCTTGTTGATAAACCACTTCTGTTCTGCTTTCTTTGGCAATCATTTTCTTGACTCCGTTTTCAGTGATTTCGGTGATTTGGGTCTCTGGATAGAAAGTTTCATCACTAATAGAGTACCATCCACTATGGGAACCTTGGTAGATCAAACCCTTCTTGTCCATTAACTTCCAGAAGAACTCCACAGTCTCCACATGGTCGGGATCGGTGGTTCTGATAAATCTATCGTAGTTGATATTCAACTTCAGCGCCAAAACCTTGAAGTTTTCAGAAACATCATCAACCAAGGTCTTTGGATCAACGCCTCTTTTCTCGGCAGCTGCTTGGATCTTAAGTCCATGTTCATCGGTACCGGTCAACATAAACGAGGTCTTCTTGGGGTTCAATTTCTCCCATCTGTTTCTGGTATCACATAGAAGCATTGTGTAGGCATGGCCCAAATGAGGACTGGCATTGACATAGAAAATAGGCGATGTTACCATGAACGGTTTGGTGGAGTAGCGTCGCACAAGACGGAGTGTCAGAAGCATTGTGGGCTAAGGTTGGAATGGCTTGGTATGGCTTGGTAAGGGAAGTAATGCTGTTTGTGGAGGGTTCGCTTTGGTAGTGAGATTTGGAGATCTTTGGCTATGACTAACTTTGTGTCGCGACACAGAAGTAGGAAAGAAGTGATGTAAAGGCCACATCAAAATGTATGAAAAAAATGCTTTAAAGTGTGAAAAGAGTATAAATGAACTACTACCCATGGTAAAAGAGCGCTCACAGCTCAATTGGTGAATTTTGTTCTTGTACCTTGAATTTGCTCACCATGAACTTTCTTGAATAAGTCGCAAGATCATGTCATATTATGGAAATGACAGAAGTATAGATGAAAAATAATAAGCTATTACAATTAACTATCAGATTGTTAAGTGAATTCAACTCTGACTTTCAATAGACGAAACTTGATTCAGTTTCACTACAAGCTGTATAACAGCCATACTCTTAAATTTACAATTAGTATTTCTCTTTCGAGTAGTATATATAAATATGAATGGTACTTCAATATATCATTGTACCATGGGATAGTTGGACCAAATGGAGTAATTGGAGCAGTTTATAATGCTTTGAAAGATTTCCACTTGATCGATAATATTTGGAATACTTTGAAAAGCTTATGTTATGGTGATTAATCCCTATGAAAACAGAGATCATAAGTTTAAATTGACTTTAATTGTACGGATATTTCTAGATAATCACGTAATTTGATGACTCTTTCCAGATCGGAGTTAAGTATTCTATAGCCATCAGTCAATTTGGGGGAAGTTTATATTTGGAGAACAAAAAAAAACACGTTTATACTTCGGTCTTTTCCACGAAAATAGCCATCAATGCAAAAACACTATAGAACATTCCCAATGGATAAGCAATCAAAGGTCTAACATTATGAAGTTTCAAAACAGCAACAAAGAAACCAGAAGCAGAGAAGGAACACCATAAAACAGCAAATGCACTTATGATGTAACCGAAAAGGTTATCTAAAGAAGCAAATACTCCAATAACACTAATCAAAACCAATGGTAATAAACAATAACCTATAACAGAAGCAGATCTGGCCAAATCCAATTGGACTTCATGACTCATGAACTTAAAAAGATAATGTAAACTGACCACACCAAAGAGACCAACTCCATAAATATAACCAAATTGAACTTTACCAGCTAATAAAAGTAAAGTACCAAATAAAAGAACAAATAAAATTGGACCTGCCATGTCAGAATCAGCCATTATATCAGAAGAAATATCACGATTCAAAGGGTTTAATACTGCTAAAGTCTTACCCTTTATATGATTGAAATTAATACCTAATTCTTCCAATAATGGTGGTTCACCAGGATATCCAGAAGTTCCAAAAGCAGCAAGTAATCCAGTGCTTAATTCACCGCTTCCCATGACACCACTAACATCGATTTGGGAACCAAATCCGGTATTCATTGATCCTAAATTGGGATTGCTATTTATGGCGCCGCCAGCTTGTTTTTGATATGAGTCTGCATAGTTTGACTGGTAGAATTGGATATTTTGAGGATCATTTACTTGTTGTTGGTAGTAAGCCATTGTGTGTATGATATGATGGATGGGGTGATGGTTTCACAAACGGAATGGAAAGCCGAGATTATAAAAAGGATGATATATGTTTAGATAACAAGTTGGTATGATTGAAAGGTTGGATTTGATCTGAATGAGTGCGTGTGCTGTTCAATATGGTGGGTTGTCACAGACGCGCAAGACAACGAACAAAACCTTGATGGGTGCGAATTTTAGAGTGTGTACTTTTGTACAGTACTGGGTTTCTTTGGGGTCGGAATATCTTCGATTTCTACATCTTAGCAATTAGTAGAGATAATGGAATACAAGTCCTTTAAACCCAATCATGACCACATGGAAGTTCCTTACCCCGGAACCTCTTCACATCACCATTGTACTTTAATAGGCTTCAAAGCCGTTAAAACCGTAAATTGCGAACCGAACAGTTTCGGGTCTTGTGGGTCAAGACCAAAACATTTTTAATGGAGAACCCAAATGGATCTTTTTTGGGTCTATCCGTTCAAGCCAAATGTGGTGAAGATCTTGCCGTAAACTGGACCCAAGATCCTCGAAACTAATCTGTTATGATCATCATCACTGTTATCTACGTATCTTGCTCGAACATAAATACCACCTCCTTTTCCTTCTTCCTATATAGTAAATCAAATTTCTGTGGTAACAGAATTGGCTATGGCATTCCAATCTTCCCAAAGGTGAGCTATTTAGGGTGCCTAATTCAGCACAATTTTTCATTCTAGCCGCGCCCATGCATCTCGCACCCACTAACCTGATGGGAAACTAATTAGCTCGCTCGCGATGTCATGAATCAGAATGGATACATAACAAAGTCTATCCCCAATTACTTCGACAATCTCTCTATCTACGAAGTTCTCGTTTCTTTATCTAGCTTCTGCTCCCACAATAATTTCAGTAGATCTCGCTTATCATAACCAATAGTTATACGCCTTGAATCTCTTCACCTCTCATAATCAACAATGTAATTAAAATTACCTCTTTCTCGAATTTTCGTAAAATGAGCAAATTATAATCATACTTCACTATAAAGCTTATATAAATTGCTCATATCTAACCGATCTTATATTAATTGCTCACTTCCTATCACAATTTGCTCATTATATGGTTGTCCAACCATTCGCTATAAATATATATCATATTGCCAGACATTTGATTCACCAGATCTGTTATTTGTTCCATACTGCAAAACCACTGGGCTCACATACTTACTGATACTCATACTCATACTCATACGCATAATACCCTAATTCCTATCGTTTGATTGTCCAATATGACGGTATACCAAGGATTAGACTGTTTGAAAAGTCAGTCCATGCCTCAATACGCAGTTCTCTCCAAACAGCTGCAAGCCCAGGTAGCTTGGATGGATCAGCCTAAGTATGGTAAATATACTGTTTACTTCGCAGTGGTTATTTTATTTCTCGCTACCTTAAAACATGTATGGTACCGTCAAAGAGATTACTTATACAAAAAGCATCCATATAACTCGGGCTTCGTCGATGTGTTGGTGGCATATGGTCGTTTCTTCGGCTACAAACAAGTTCCTCCTCAGGTAACCTACCTTACCTCTCTTCCATCTTCAGTGGGATCATCTCTTCTTTTGTTCGTTTCTTCGTTATATCTTTTATGTTACGTTTTCGTCCCTCATTTCTGGTTCAGAGAATGCAGAGGTTTTGGTTCTCCTCCATTGGCTGTTAGAGCCGGTATCATGGCCACTGCCTTGACTCCCTTCGTCTACGTCATGGCAGGTAAGTCCAACATGATTTCTGTGCTTACTGGTATAAGTTACGAAAAATTGAACTTATACCATAGATACGTTGGTCTCGCAGCATTTGTTCTTGGTGTTATCCACACTATTCCTTTCATCTATCAAGATAACAAAGAAGGTGGTGTTAACCATTTATACACGCAAATGACTACTGACTTTAACTACTATAGTGGTATTCCACCTTTAATCCTCTTGGGTCTTTTGGTGACTGCTTCTAAGTCTTTTATCAGAGATCGCATCTATGAAATCTTCTGGCACTTCCACTGGATCTGTGGTATTGGTTATTTTGCTACCTTATGGTGGCACATTAACAACGCTTTGAACTGTCAAGATTACATGTATGGAGCCTTGGCTTTCTGGGGTACCCAACTTATCTACAGAATCTTGGTCAAGACCGCATTCCGTCCTAATACCCTCTTTTTGCAACCACGCAGAGCTACTTTAAGAAAATTGGATAATTCTACTTTTGAAGCCGTCATTACCAACACCAAAGGATACAAGTGGCAACCAGGTCAACATTGTTTCTTGAGATTCACTGGTGCCCGTTTCCTCGACAACCATCCATTTTCTATTGCTTCTGTTACCCAAGACGATGTAATGAAGTTTATCATTGTTCCTAAACGTGGTTTGACCAAGAAACTTTTTGACCAATTGGACGATTATGTTTCCAAGGAAAAGAAGGTATTCATTGACGGTCCATACGGTGGAACTCCTCGTGATGCCACTGCATTTGAAAGAGTCGTTTTATTGGCTACCGGCTCAGGTGTCACTGCTACTATTCCATTTTTAACTTACTTGACTCAACACCTCAAACAATTGGCTGCAGATAACGTTAATCCAATCACCAAAAAGATCAACTTTGTGTGGGTAGTACGTAAACAAGAGCAAATCGAATGGTTCCGTGACGAATTGGAAAAGTGCCAACAAGATGCTGGCTCCTTTATCAATATCGACATCTATGTCACCAACCACTCTAGTGATAATGAGAATGTTGAAAAGCACGAAATAGATGTTACCAACAGTGATTTGACTGAAAAGAATGTCACTGCTACTGGTTCAGGTAACGGTGACGTTGAAAAGTCTGGTGAAGTGGAAACTAGTTACCTGTTGGGTAATACTTCCTTCAATATTCACTACTACAAGCCACATTTCCATCACGTTTTAGACTCAATGAAATCTACTTTTGGTAGAAGGAATCTCATTGTCAGTTCTGGTAGTTACTCTATGAGATCTCAAGTCAGCAGTAAAGTTTCTGGTTTACAATCTCTTATCTTTAATAACGATTTATATAGAACTGAAGTGGAAGAAATCTGTCTTCACACTGAATCCTTCGGATGGTAATCTGAAACTAGCTAATTTAATATTTATTCAATGATAATGACATTCTATCTTCGAATTGTACTGGCTCTTAAGGGGACCAACTATTAACTACAAGTAGTACATTTAATTTAATAAGTGAAATCGAAAAAATAAAGTGATAGTATGAAAAAAAGTTGGTGAAATTGATTAATGTCTGTGGTTGAAGACTCTGTTTCGTTTTATTTCGATTTAATCAACTTTTTCATTATTTTTTAAATTTGTGTAAAAATTTCAAGAGTATACACAATAATGTATAATTTAACTAAAATTTCAAAATTTCAAAACTTCAGAATCTATAATAATATCAAAATTTAAATTAAGCAAATTCTTTACTCTCTTTACTTTTATATAATCAGGTATACAGTTGGTATTGTTTATCCTAGATATTTTACCTTATGGTAAAGAGGTAGTTTTAGTATTCTTCCCGCAATCAATATTTTAACTATTCATTACACCGGTTCAATTAAATATCACAATTATAAAACAAACATTTCTTATTCTTTTTATTAAACTCCACTAATACTTCTAATCAAATAATAGGAAAACAATTTCCATTCAATTAACTGTAAAATTATGATAAAAGTGGTAGATTCAGTTTTCTCCAAAATTCTTACAATTATTTCAGTTAGCTCCATAACAATGTCGATTCGAAGAGTTTTTTTTTTTCCGTGAAATTTTCGCAAAATCACTGAAATTATAATTTAAAATTATTACTGTATAATAATACTTCCTAATATAAGCAATAACTCTACTATAACTATCACAATACCATCATAAGCTTACTCAATTCAAGCCTATAGTCAAAGCCAAATTCAAAAAACCCAAATTCTAAGTCCCAGTGGCCGAGTGGTTAAGGCGACGCCCTGCTATCTAGCAGTTTAGGCGTTGGGTTTTACCTGCGCAGGTTCGAATCCTGTCTGTGACGTTATTTTTTCGGAGTGAGGCCAAAGTGGCCGCTCAATTTTTTTGATCTAATTTATCAATTTAACTCCACTTTTTAAGTGTGATCTCCAATCATTTATTAACACTTTTTCATTCCGTTCAATAGAACGAGAAACATCATGTCACAATCATTAATAATATTCAGAGGCTCGGGTAAGATCGAGTATCAATACAATACCAAGACCAATCCATTCAATGAATTCATATATACATTAGTTAATGAAACCAGTATTGAATTAGATGTTAACTTTTATACTGCCAGTTTGAATCATAAACGGTTCTATGGTTATAAGAAAGATGATGTCTACGTGGCCTTATACTTTGATGCCGTGGCCACTATTGATAGTGATAAAGTAAAGCATACATTACATGGTATTTCTAAGACTTTCCAAAAACTTGAAGAAGAAGATGAGAGTGATAATAAATTGAAGAAATTGGTAGAATTACAGTTTAGTCAACTTATGCAAACCAAGAAATCAGATGCATTAAAGGTAGATGAAAGTACTCCAATCACTAGTGGTGCCAATACTCCAAGTCGTAGAGGAACTCCAGTTCAAAGTGGTTCACATTCGAAGGTAACAAATAAAAAGATGAGAAAATGGGATGGCGATGAAATAGCGTCTGATTCAGGAAACTCCAAAACTCTTGATTATTCAGTAGGTGATGTCAATAGTGGTGGCGATGTCATTGATACTAGTCATTTATTGGCTGATGAATCTGCTTTTGTTAAAGAAAATGAATTGGTTCTTGTCAATGAATTGAATGATATTTTAGGAGAATCTGATGATGATGATGAACAAGAAGTCAACACCACCAAAAAGGGATTCTTTGGTAAATTAGGTTCTTATTTTGGTAACAATATAGACTTACCTGAAGTATCTAAGAAGTTTCAAGATCAATTGGTTTCTAAAAATATTTCTCCAAGTACTGCGAAGACAGTTATAGAAAAGATTCAAAATAATTTTTCATCCAAGAAAAATGTCACCATGACCATGTATAAACAAGCATTAACTGAAGAATTAACTAAGATTTTGACTCCTAATGTTAGTACTGATTTGTTATATGATATTAAACGTAAGTCTGGTCCAAGACCTTATGTTATTTCCGTTGTTGGTGTTAATGGTGTTGGTAAATCCACCAATTTAGCCAAGCTTGCATTTTGGTTCTTACAAAACAATATGAGTGTTTTAATTTGTGCTTGTGATACTTTTAGATCAGGTGCAGTTGAACAGTTAAAGGTTCATGTTAACAATTTAAAAAATTTAACTTCTGAAGATGAAGATTCTAAAATTGATCTCTTTGAAAGAGGTTATGGTGGTGGTGACCATGTGGTTGCTACTGCTAGACTGGCCATTCAACATGCCACTGCCCAACATTTTGATGTTGTGTTGATTGATACTGCTGGTAGAAGTCATTCTAATGCTAAGCTTATGTCTACATTGAAGAAGTTTGGTGATGCTGCTAATCCTGATAAAATTATTATGGTTGGTGAAGCATTGGTTGGTACTGATTCTGTGGAACAAGCTACTAATTTCAATAAAGCTTTTGGTAATAAGAGAACTTTGGATTTCTTTATTATTTCTAAAGTTGATACTGTTGGAGACTTGGTGGGTACCATGATTAATATGGTTATGGCAACCAAGGTTCCAATTTTGTTTGTTGGTACTGGTCAAACATATACCGATATCAAGAGATTGAGTGTGAATAGGGTTGTGGACATGCTTATGAAGTGATTGTGATTTAACTTGTTCAAAAACTTTTAAAAAAAAGAAGATTGGTTTTGTCAAATAGTTACACTTTGTGCATTAATAATTTATATGTGTGCTTGGAACAGTATAATCGATGCATCCAATTTTTTTCTTTCATGGTCAAGAACCAGAACCGATTGAAGTATTTGCAACCAGAAAAGGCATTTTGTCCTGGTAATAATTAATAGTAAAATTAAGCAATATGCTATGCACAGAGCACACTATGCTCTAGTAGATATACTAATAAATAAAACACTAAAGAAACGACAAAAAAATTTCAAGAATTTTCTTGCTAGAAGTCTTGGTCAAAAAGTTCGTATTTTACAGTTTAGTAGTAAGCCAAAGTGGCATAATCTTTAGTCTAAATATACACTAGAAGTTACTACCCTAAAGTACCGCACTAATACTAACTAAAAATAGCGAAGATAGTTACAAAATAGCCATATTTAGAGTCTAGCTATTATATTTGCGCAATTGAAATGACATTATGACGAATTAACCGAACTGACATGTCAACATACTAATTTAGGTGTCACACTAGTGGCTATGTGTCACTTGATGATATTTTCACTGAATTTTCCTTTGACTGTTGATACCGTTGCCCTTCGCCCGTTATCATAAGATCTCGCAGGTCATCAAATTCCATCTATGACGTAACACAGGAACCTTCACAGTTCCCCACCAACAATTAACCCACATTTTCCAGTATTTTCCAGTGAAAAATATCAAAAGGGCATTAAACACACATTCAATGCTTCAATGCACTGGTTATGTAGAGTTCACTCCTCGAATTCGACATTGGTTGCGGTATTGGGGCAAGTCTCAACCTCGCTACCATAAGTGCGGGCTTATCGGTAACAAAAACAAAAAAAAGGTCTCGCTATCGGTCTATCGGTATGTACAATCTTTTCCCTAGTTACCCAGCCAGTGCTTAGCCTCTGTCACTACAAAATTCCCAGTTTCCTTCAACCTTAGTGTCGTAGTATACCCCTAGAAGCCCATACCCCTAGCACCACCACTAATTTTACCCCTACATCACAAGAAACACGTAGCTGCTGAACCATACTACCAGCGGTTCTGGTGTTAGTACTGGTGCTAGAATTAGAACTCGAGTAATTAGTAGTGACTACTCTTCACTAAAGTCGCAGCACATGCCTAATGAGGCTTGTACACTCGCTCGCACCACTCTCTCCGCTCGCTCGGAGTGCGATTGCAAAATGGCCCTATATTTTCACCAAACTTAATCTTGCTTCTTTCTTAGCAATGGTGAATTCACCATGAAGTTCCGTAAATCAACTAAAGGGGACTCTACCGAGGACCAATTATTCCTTAAAATCAATGCCAATAGAGCAGCAGACTTGGTGCCTGGTGCTGGTGGTGCTAATGGCGCCAGTACTGGTTCCGATACTAATAGTGGGGTAGTACCCAAGAAGTCCATCAACCCATGTTTAGTAGCGCTGCTTAATTCTACCAAGAAAGTCACACCACGTCGTCTTAATACAAACCAGCCAACCTGGAATGCAGAGATCTTCTTGCCTTTAAAACCCGATGATTGTTCTCAAATCTTGATCCTTATGGTTTGGGATAAGCATAAACGTTACAAGAACTATCTAGGAGAATTGAGAGTCAATTTGAGTGATTTATTCTATCAAGATGGTAAGTTTGTACCTAATAGTGAATTGAAGTGGTATAAGCTTTATTCTAGTAAAGAACATCATAGTTTTGTTACGGGATCAATCTTAGCGTCTTTTGAATTGTCGGTCAAGAAGGTAAAGAACTGGAGAAGAAGAGGTAATTCCAATCCCAAGGAGAGAAGACCTCCGCCAGTGGAGCTTCCTGGAATTGTGGTGGTTCCTCCTACCAGAAATGGTACAATGATAGACGAATTGAGCGGTACAGATGCAGAGAAACCAGAAGTCCAAATACAACAAGCAGACCTATTAAAAGAAGATTCAGCCTATACAAGCTCATCTTTAAAAGAGTTTACTGATACTTCGGAAGAATTGACCTCATTAGAGTCTGCTGATTCTATTGAAATGGCTTCAAGATTGAAATCTTTAGATATCGACCCTCCTTCCAGACCTTTGGAGATAGATCCTACTGCTCCAAGTTTGCCTGAACCAGCTGTAAGAGCCAGTTTTGAAAAATGGCTTCGCTCTATCATATATTCAGAGACTGGACCTGGGATTGTGCCCGATGATCAAGGATTTTATTCAGATACCAATGAACTTCCTGCAAATGTGGATATTTCAGATATTGAATCAGTAATGTCCACGCCATCTGAATTTGCTACTGATACAGAACAAAGACATCCATCCCGTAATAATTGGCTTGGTGTTACATTAGACGATGCTAGCTCCATGTCTGATACATCAATGATTTCATCAGATGGTTTAACCGATACAGATGCACCTAAACCAACTCCAAGAAAGAAGAAAATGAAGTTGCTTAGAAAAATCACCAAAAATAAGCTTGATAAAAAATTTGAAGTAAGAAATAGAAAGGTTTTAGGTGTTTTGTTTATTGAAATCATTTCATGTTCTGATCTTCCACCTATCAGAAACCTCACAAGAACTTCCTTTGACATGGATCCTTTTGTGGTGGTTACTTTTGGTAGGAAAACTTTCAGAACTAGTTGGAAACGTCATAACCTTAACCCAATTTTTAACGAACGTTTAGCATTTGAAATCTTATCTCATGAAAGGAATTTCAACATCCAATTTAATGTGCTAGATAAAGAACAATTTTCTTTCCATGATAAAGTTGCTGAAGTATCTCTCCCTATAAGTGATATTTTAGAAATGGCAGATTTCAGTAAAGAAAAACCAGACTCATTTATGCCAATTGGAAATGAATCTGATCTTGAAGGTATCACTCCTGCTGAAAGTATAATATCTGATAAAGCACCAGTTTCAGCATCTGGGTCCGGACCAGCATCCGGACCAGCATCCGGACCAGGTTTTGGTATGGGATTAGGATTTAAAGCATCATCTGTAAGAGCCACTCATTCTAATGCTGGTACAGGAAGTGACTCTCAGCACTCATCTATCCAAATTCTAGATGATGATAATCTAGTACATTTTGTGAGAAAGAAGAAATTCTCTAACCGTAAGAAGGTCACTTCTACTTACGCAGATACATCCAAATTTAAAACCATGAATTTGTCTCTAGAATTAGAGAATAAAAAATTAGTCGGCAAGTATAATCCTCAATTGAAAATCA
The DNA here is from genome assembly GCA_030572155.1 of Suhomyces taliae. Classification (NCBI taxonomy): domain Eukaryota; kingdom Fungi; phylum Ascomycota; class Pichiomycetes; order Serinales; family Debaryomycetaceae; genus Suhomyces; species Suhomyces taliae. The sequence goes on along the minus strand of JAJLZJ010000047.1, from coordinate 27,823 downwards.
GAGTACGTTTTGAAACCTATGAAGATTTGAGAAGAAAATTTTGGAGCAGATTACTTGACCAATTTCATCTTAATGAAACCGCAGACTCTTATGATTATTTTGAATTAATGTCATTATTAGATACCTTAGGATGCACTAATACAGATGAATTGGTTTCTTCATTTTATGATAACTACAACAAGCTGGCCTGGGGTGGTGATTTATTAACTCATGACCAAATTATTGATAGTCTTGAAAAACATATTCAAGAGGAAACTAAATATGATACGTCCAAACTTTTTGAAATTGAAAAATGTCCTATTTGTCTTCAAAAGAGATTATCTAAGAAACAAGATGTTGATATTGTGACCCATTTTGCTATTTGTTCTTCAAAAGATTGGAGTATTGTGAATAAATTATTGGTTTCATCGTATGTGACTCCACAAATTGCAACCAAAAAATGGATCAGTAAATTCTTAATTAAACTTACTTATGGTAAGTATCAATTAGGTGGTGGAAACTCAGCAAATATCTTAGTTCAAGATAGAATGACTGGTATCATCATGGAAGAAAAAATGAGTATATATATTAGACTTGGTATTCGGTTACTTTATAATGGTTTGGATAAAGCCAAATCAAGAAGAATCAGAAGTCTTCTTAAAAAGATGAGTGTGAAACAAGGTGTTAAATTCGATAACCCACTCCTGAAAAATGACATTGAATCTTTTGTCAAGTTCCACAAGTTGGATATGAAAGAATTCATTGAAGAAGATATTACGAAGTACAAAACATTCAATGAGTTTTTCTACAGAGAATTGAAGCCTGGAATGAGACCAATAGAAGGTGGTGAAAATAATCATAATATCTTAGCATCTCCAGCTGATTCTCGTTGTGTTGCATTCAGTAATGTGGATAAAGCTACTGAATTCTGGATTAAAGGTAGAAATTTCACGATTGCAAAATTATTTAATGGTAACTTCAACAATCTTGAATCAACTAATATTTTCAAGAACTCCATGTGTTCCATGGGTATTTTCAGGTTAGCACCACAGGATTACCATAGGTTTCACTCCCCAATTGAAGGTAAAATTGGAGAGATTAAATATATTGATGGTGAATATTATACTGTTAACCCTATGGCAATCAGATCAGATCTTGATGTGTTTGGAGAGAATGTCCGGGCTATTGTGCCAATTGAAACAAAAGAGTTTGGAACAGTAATTTTCATTCCAGTAGGTGCTATGATGGTGGGATCAATTGTTATGACCAGGAAACCAGGAGATATTGTTAAAAAGGGAGAAGAGATGGGTTATTTCAAATTTGGTGGATCTACAGTTATTGTATTGGTTGAATCACCAAAGATTGATTTTGATTCTGATTTGATCAATAACTCTTTAACATCTGTTGAAACTTTGGTAAGAGTTGGCCAGAGTGTGGGTCATACAAAGGATTCTACTGAATTTAAGAGACATAAGATCGATTTTGATAAACAGTCGAAGGACTTCAAGATGAATTTGATCAGAGTATTGACTGGTGGAGACTTAAGTGATAAACATGAATTAAGTAATTGGGAAAGTGAAAATATCAAGATCAATAATAACGATTTGGATGAAATGGCGCAAGAAGATCTTGATGAATTTGATAGTTTTGAAGAAGATGAGGTAGATGATTGAATATGACAAGAAAGTCAAGAAACTTTTGACAGAAAAATTTTCAAATATTACTTACTATTTACAAGACATTGATTGATTAATACGAAATTTTAATTTTGCGACAATTATTTTGGTACAGATCTAACCTATGCTTCTCTTATTACCTTATTTATTACATATTGAACAAACTATAAAGCATTATCATTATTAACATATAATTCACAGTGTAGAAAACAAATTATAAGTGTTCACAATATGATGGTTACTGGTATGGGGCTTATGAAGTATTTGATTATGGATAGGTCATGTATCATGTTATGGTATGGTATGAAAATCCAGATAGCTCATAGGAACACAAACCTCACTTTCTTCAAAACCTAGCGCCTGTTCTAATTGCCGAACCTGCCAGCCTAAATAATCAAGATTGTACCTGAGATTAGATACTTCATCGTACTTTGACTGAACCAATATAGGGAAAAGGTAGAATCTGGTGATGATGGGAGGAATAGCTAAACCCGTTACAAGGCCCAATGTGGTTGGATTGAATAGTGGCATTCTTTAGTTGCAGTATTTGATGGAATGTCCTTCCTTTGATCTATTAGAATCCGGGGTGTTATTAGTATAGTGGGGATAATCTAAGTAAATGGCTTAGGAGGGGATCATAGTCATTGCCTCTGAGCAACAGTGGGGTGATTACGGTGAGGGCATACCGCAACTGAGGGGATATTAGAGTTTATAGTCAATGAACAGTTTAGTTTTGCAACTACAACCGAGAGAACACCACATAGAATGTTAAACGGCGTAAACGGTAATGTGGGGGAGAATATTAATTAGTAAACTGCCATCATACATTTACGGTAAGGTTGTGAAATGTGTTGAGGACTGATTTTTTGGGTGCAAAATAATATGCAAAAAAAAAAAATCATGGTTATGGTTCCACCACCAGTAAGAAAATAATGTGGAACACCATGTATAGTAACATATTATCTAGTTGATGGCGAACATAGCTTTGTCGCTTGTGGTAATGGAATGTGATAGTTGGTTTGCTAGGTGTGTGGTTTGAGCTTGAAACACCCGGACATAATTGGACATAATTGGAAAAGCTGCGAAAACTACGATATTCTACTATCGTAATCAGTGTGTAAATGAATCAGTTTTTCTTTTCGATATCAGGATCTACAGTCTTGATACATTAGTTCTATTAAAACCTCTTTAATTCTTTTCTTTTCTTTCATTTATCGTTTATTCATTTATGACTACAAATTAATAAAGTTCATTTAACAAACGGATGGGTCGTTAAAAATCAACTAGACAAGGCAATTATTCTAAAACAATATAAGTTAAATGAATCAACTTAAATCAGTTTGGAATTCAGTAAACTTAATCCTTTTGTTGACCTCCGTACAACTTTCTCCATTCTTCAATCTTCTTTTCATCGATTCTCTTGAACAAGTATTGGGCCTTACCAATGTTGTGGCCCGCTTCCAAGACCAATTCGAACTTGTCAGTAATAGACAAATATGGAGCATTTAACATTTCAGAAATTTGCTTTCTGGTTTCTGGCATGTATGGAGAGATAACAGCACTGACCAAGTAAATCAAGTTCAAACCAACACCTACAACAGCGTCAGACTTGGCTGGACTGTTGGCATATAAACTGTTGTCCAATTTGTTATCTTGTAAGAATTGGTTACCACGAGAACTGATGGCCATAGCAATTTCTAAACCTCTTCTTAAGTTAACGGCTTCCATGTTGTCAATGTAAGACTTCAATAATTGGTTGACATCAGATTCAAATTCTTCGTAGTTTGGAATGTCCTTTGGATCATACTTTGGAATAACACCATTGTATTTGGCAATAGCGAACTTAACCAATCTGTTAACAAAGTTACCTAAGTTAGCCAATAATTCAGAGTTATTCTTAGAAACAAATTCATCCCAAGAAAAGTGAGAATCAGAACTTTCTGGTCTGATAGAAGCCAAGTAGTATCTCCAGACAGATGGAGAAATACCAGTGGCCTTGGCGTTGTTACCGAAGACACCAACACCTCTAGACTTGGAGAACTTACCGTTTTCGTATTGTAAGTATTCAGTAGTACTTAAGTGATGTAATTGAGTCCAGTGATCCTTAGTACCAAGTTGAGTAGCTGGGAAAACAACACTATGGAATGGAACGTTATCCTTACCCATGAATTGGTATAAGTCAACGTTTTCTGGGTTTTTCCACCACTTGAGCCAGTCATGTTCATCTTCTTTGTTTTCCTTGAAGTAGTTAGCAGTAATGGAAACGTAACCAATGGTGGCATCGAACCAAACATACAAGACCTTGTTTTCGTAACCTTCCAATGGAACTGGAGTACCCCAAATCAAATCTCTGGTGATACATCTTGGTTCCAAACCTTGCTTCAACCAAGAGTTAGTGATGGTCTTAGCATTCTTGGACCATTCACCTCTCTTAGCAGATTGTTCGAACCATTCCTTTAATTCACCTTCTAATTTATCTAATTTAAGGTAAATATGAGTGGATTCTCTAATAACCGGAGTAGCTTGATCAAGCTTACAACGTGGCTTGATTAAGTCCAATGGATCTAATAAACTACCACACTTGTCACATTGATCACCTCTAGCATCTTCGTAACCACACTTTGGACATTCACCTTCAACGAATCTATCAGCCAAGAAAGACTTGTGGGTTTCACAGTATAATTGTTCAGTGGTTCTTTCTTCCATGTAACCGTTTTTGTAAAGCTTGTTGAAGATATCTTGAGCAATTTCAGTTTGTAATTCAGTGGTGGTTCTACCGAAGTAATCGAAACCAATTTCGAACCAGTCATAAACTTCTTTATGGATCTTGTGATATTTATCAACCAATTGTCTTGGAGTGACGTTTTCTTCAAGAGCTTTGGTTTCAGTAGCAGTACCATACTCATCAGTACCACAAATGTAGATAGCATTGTAGTTTCTGTTCTTAACATATCTGGAGTAAATATCAGCAGATAAAACAGAACCAATAATGTTACCTAAATGAGGAACGTTGTTAACATAAGGTAAAGCAGAAGTAATCAAGATATTTCTTTCGTTTTCCTTTGGTAAAATACTAGCTTCTTGAGGCTTTACAAGGAAGTTTTTTCTGTAGTGTTGAGCTTCAGTTCTAACTGGCTTTGGTCTTTCTGGGGCAGCAGTAATGCTCAAAGCGTGTTTAACACCTTCAGCAACTTTTTCATTATTGGAAAAGTCTTGGAACCACTTGAGCAATGGAGCTGATTCGGTTTCCTTAGAGAGGGTTGGGTATAAGGAAGAGAATACAATAATTTGTTCGACAGTTGGCTTGGTGGCGTCAAATTCAGAAAGTGATGCAATTTCTTCGGAGAAACTTGGAATAAGATCAATGGAGTTGGACTTCAATGCTTTGTAAAGAGACTTTTCTTCGACGAACAAGGCATTGGTAAGAGCGAAGTCTTTACCTAAGTATTTCACAATGGCATTTGGTTCCACAAGTTCGAATTCGGATTTTTTATCCTTTAAACCAACAGAGGATTCATCACTAATTTCAACCTTTAAGTTGGTGAAGACGGAGGCGGCGATGGATAACTTTAAGTTGATAGATAAATCCAACGGGGTATTACCCTTGGATCCAAATAACTGTAATGAAGCCATTTTTTGCTTTGATGTTAAAGTTGGTGGAGGTTTGGTTTTCAGGTGACGGAAATTTAATCAACGATATTTTCTCGCAGCCTTTTTGACTCATCACCAATTCCTCAAAAGATCCGTTCACTATGAAGACCACAATTCAATTAAGGACAGTGCGGAAATACAGCACAGACTCTTGGAATAGTATATTGAGACTATCACAACGAGGAAAGGAAAAACATGACCAATTAGATCAACAGGAACAACAACGCCACAATGACTCCTCCTCCTCCTCCTCTTCTTCTACTGTTACCAGTAACATACATGGGGGTGTACATGAACAAGAAGATACGTTGAATAACAAGTTGGAGTCTATAAAAGGGGCCACATTTCTCGTCAAGGATAATATAGTTACTGCCAATGAGTATACTACCAGTGCATCCAAGATGCTTTCTGATTATGTGAGTCCATTCAATGCTACTGTTGTTTCATTACTTGAAAAGGCGGGGCTGGTTTTGGCAGCAAAAACCAATCTTGATGAATTTGGAATGGGATCTTCTAATACCAATAGTTTCTATGGAAATGTCAAGAATCCAAAGTATCAAGATGAAGAGAGAATACCTGGTGGATCTTCCGGAGGATCTGCTGCTGCTGTACGTGCCAATTTGGCCTCATTTGCATTAGGAACTGATACTGGTGGTTCAGTTCGGTTACCAGCCAGTTACTGTGGAGTAATAGGGTTTAAACCTACTTATGGTAGACTTTCCAGATGGGGTGTGGTGCCATATGCTCAAACTTTGGATACTGTTGGTGTTTTAGCAAGAGATATGGATGTGGTTCAAAATGTGTATGAAGTATTGAACAAATATGATGAAAAAGACCCTACAAGTATCACTGATGAGGTGAGGTCCCAAATAGTGGAAAGAAAGGAATTTACCAGCTACACTTTTGGTGTACCTTCAGAAATGATAGTTGAGGAATTATCACCTGAAGTAAGTGACGAATGGACCAAGCTTTTGGTGAAATTGCAAGAACTAGGCCACCAAGTCAAGACCGTATCAATTCCTAGCATCAAACAGCTGCTTCCTACATACTACACTTTGGCTACAGCTGAAGCAGCATCTAATCTTTCCCGTTACGATGGTGTTCGTTATGGGTTCTCATCAGAAACCCCACAATCTGCTCTGGAATTAATCACAGGAAATAGATCTGAATCTTTTGGTGCTGAAGTTCAAAGAAGAATTCTTTTAGGTAACTACACATTATCATCTAGTTCTGGGGATCATTACTTGCGGGCAACTCAAATCAGAGAACAATTGGTTAGGGAATTGAATGAAATATTCAACCTTCCATCAGTACTCTTTGATGAATCACAATCTATTTCTTCAGAAAAGTGTGACTTTTTGATTTCACCTACTGCATTTGGACCACCTCCAACCAATAAAGAATACTTAGACAAGAATAAGGAGAACTTTTTAACAAGTTATATTAATGATTTATTGACAGTCCCAGCATCTTTGGCAGGAATTCCTGCAATTTCATTACCATTGGGAGATACTGGATTCCAGATCATGGGTCAATTTGGTGATGATAAAGGTGTTATAGAGGTATCCAAATTATTGATGAGTGAAAACTAAACCGACAGCCAAACTTGTATATAAAAGGTCAAGTCTGGGACCATAAATTATGATCCAAGAACTACTCATCAAAAGCAAAATGATTTCACATACTTCAATTAAATTGTCAATTGTACATAGTAATGGGTCCGTGTATTTCAGATAGATATACAAAAGAAAGCACGGAATGAGATGATTATAATTCTATTCAAATTGTAGTATAGAGAACAAAATCTGTAGAGTAATCAGATGCAAGCCACAATTTGGACATTTACAATTAATTAAAACGACAGCGTATATTAATAACTACGGTAGCCTGCTATAGTATGAGGTTGAATATCATAACATCATTAGAAACCTTTGCTCATAGAACAAGTATGGATGAATTAAACGTAAGTTTGAATGCAATAGGTAGGAACAGTTGAAGTTCCTCTAATTTTACAACCAACAAACAATACGATCAATGAGTAGCATTGATTCGATTGCAAATAGGTCTGATGGATAAGAGATCAAAGATCAGTCATCAATTGAAGTGACTAACTTATGACTCTTTTTTGGTGGTGGGGATTATATTTAACAGAAAAGGATTCCCATCCAAGAAGTGGATTAGTATAAAAGATTTTTGTGAGCAGACGACGAATTACTTTCTTCCCAATAATGTCAAGAACTCTTCTCTGGTCTTTTGTTGATCCCTAAAGCATCCCAACATACAGCTGGTGGTGGTAGATGAACCAGTCTTTTGAACACCTCTACTGACCATACACATATGGGTGGCTTCAATTACTACAGCCACACCTCTTGGTCTAAGGATTTCAAGTAAAGCCATGGCGATTTGCTTGGTTAATCTTTCTTGGACTTGGAATCTTCTGGCGTACATTTCAGCTAATCTAGCAAGCTTACTGAGTCCCAAAACTTTTTTATTTGGAATGTAGGCAATATGAGCTTTACCAAAGAATGGCACCAAATGATGTTCACATAAGGAGTAAATTTCGATATCTCTAACAATGACCATTTCATCATGATCTTCTTCGAAAACGGCTCTCTTAATAACATCTCTAATGTTATCTTCATAACCTTTAGTAAAGAAAAGCATGGCACGGGCATATCTTTCAGGAGTTTCTAATAATCCTTCACGATCGGTATCTTCACCTAATTCGCCTAAGATAGTTTTGACAGCATCAGCGATTCTTGATTCACGAGCCTTGGCTTCTTCTGGAGTCTGATCGATTCTAGATCTAGCTCCTTTAGATGGCCATGATAATCCATCACTATCTATAGGTGGGTTAAGAGTATATGGAGAAGCAACTCTAGTCAGTAAAGGGGAACTAACTGATCCAGCGCCTCCAGCTCCAGTAAGTTTGGACTTTTTGATTGGTAAGATTGGTTTTGGCGAGTAAGTGCCGTTGACTGGCTCGTCTGAGTTATTGGTAGATTTCTGGTCAGACATGTTGGTGTTAGTTTAACATATGACTGAATTTTTCATTTATACTGCCGCACGTGATTTGTGTTAATTGGTCAGAGTCATAATAACCATTAAAACGCACAGTTAACGGATGCGGTTTAAGCCTGATTTCTTAATATACAATAAGGTTGAGCTGCAGGTCCACTCCACGTGAGTTTGCCCAACATCACAACGTGGCGCCGGTCACGTTGACCAAAAGGACCCTTTCATTCTTTAACACAAATAAGGAGAACATCAACCAACTATTACGTAAGCTTCTGGTTTGTTCACAACTGTGGAGAAAGTTGGAGACAATTGGACATTCGAACAATTGTAACCGTTTCTTGGATACATCGAACATTTAGTGCATTGTTGCATCGAATCGTCGTGTCAGGTCCACTAAAATAATTTAGTTTACACTAAAAATGGAAGAGTATTTCTTAGCCAATAAAACTGAAATATTTTGCTCGTTCAAAGTCATCTATAATAATTGACTGACAACTCCATTGACTGGAGGAAAGACCTACAAAACTCAAATCGTTTCAAAGACTTCAGTTTATTCGCATAAACAATAAATTATATGAAATTAATTTTAGTCACTATTTAGTGAATCTCGTAAATTCGTAGTTCAAAACAAAGCACGAACAATTGAAAAGCGTATCAAATAAAAAGACTTCATAAATATGGAACTGTCCATCTTCAAATCCATATATATATATATATTCGACTTCTTATAGATACTTTATCACTGACAATGTTTGTACCTTTTAACCATCGAACAAACCAATAGGTTAAATTTGGTTGGTTGTTTTGTTCGTTAGTTGGTTCGTTAGTTGATTAAGTTGAACGACTATCCAGTTCACTTCGTTCATTGGATTGATTTTTTTTTTGGTTTTGTTGTTATCTATTGTCCATCAGCGAAGGGATTTAAAACTCTAACTGTTAAACAAGGAAGAGCCATACCAATTTCAGCTCTGATCAAAACTGGTACTTCTTGTAATTCCTTAATAACTTGAATATTAGAGTCACCTTCAACTCTGGTAACAAGATTTTGCAAGTATGGTGCCAAACCATTGGCCAAGTCTCCAAGTCCATCATTCTTAATTACAGAAGATGAGTTAGTTCTCAAATTCTTAGGGAATGAGTTTTGAGTTGGGGATGATGGCATGGATCTGGTAGAATTCTTTGCATCTTCATTGTCATCATTAGATTTCAAAGCTGGAACAGTCAACTTAGGTGGCTCTAAGTGTAACTTGGCCAACTTTTCAACAATAGAATCAGAACTACTCTTTTCTAAAATAGCCTTATTCTGAATCTTAGCTGCTTGTAATGCTGAAGTTCTGTACTTATTCTTAATAGAATTTCTGTATGATAATGAAGATTGTTCATCAGGTGGAACATAAGTGGCAGAATCTACTCCCTTTTCCCAGAATAATTCTAAAATACGTTCACCTTTATCAAATTCAGCTTTGACTAATGGTAATTGATCACCATGAACTCTCTTTTCAACACCAAATTCTGGAATGAATACATCGAATGAAGATTCATAAACTTGAACAACAGTACCCATCACTAATAATTGACCAGCACTTTCACTGATTTCATTAATAGTTTGTGATAATAATAAATGGATAGCTTGTTCTTGAGCATTTGCAGCGCAATCCTTCTTGAAGTTACAATAATCAGCAATTGCCTTCAAAGAATCAATGTCCTTTTCTTCATTAAGCTTGTTCAAAACAGATTTTAATTGTCTGTGAACAATAAGATCAGAATATCTTCTCAAAGGAGCAGTGAAGTGAGTGTATAATGGCAAGATGAAATAGTAATGACCATAACTATCTGGATCTTGCTTACCAGCAACGTAATACTTACCTCTAGACATACACTTGTATAAAAGAGTTTCAACACTTTGTCTCTTCACAGGATCTTCAATCTCCAAGATCGAATTTTGTAAAGTAGACGAGTTAGTAGTGTCAATCTTGAAACCCAAGTTGGTAGCCTTTCTAACGAATGTTTCCATTTTTTGTAATGTTGGAAGAGGATGACGACGTAAGAATGCTTGATCACCTAAACCAGCATGAACCTTGGCAGCAATAGCATTATTAACTTTATGAGAGATTTCACTAATCACATCAAAAGCCAAACTGTCCTTGAAAATATTCAAGTTTAATCTGACCTTTTCGTCATCAAGTTGATCTAATAAGGTTAAGTTAGGAGTAATACCTAATTCACGATTATCTAATCTTTGACGACGGAATTCCTTAGCAATCAAACTGAATAATTTAATATATTCAGAAGTAGCCGAGGAAATGCTATCAATAGAAGTACCTTCTAAAATAGCGTCAAATGAATCATAGTTGACCAATTGTTTTGGTTCAATAATAGATTCATGAATGTACAAGTCATCAACTTCGAAGTTGGTAGTATCGATTTCAAAAACCACTGAAAGAGCTAAATTACGCTTGTTTTCCTTGAATGAAATAGTATCGTTGACTTGTTTAGGGTACAATTGAGTCACCTTTTGTGGCAAGAAAACAGAAGTAAATCTCTTCTTGGCTTTTCTATCTAAGGTAGAGCCAGGTTGAATGAAGTAAGAAATATCAGAAACATGGAAACCCATTTCAATCTTGGTGTTTGATAATTTCTTAACATGCAAAGCATGGTCAACGAAATCATTGGTTTGAGTGAATGCAATAACATAGTCATTTAAGTATTCCACTCTCTCCACGTTGTTTAATTCAGGTTCGATTGATGGAAGATCGTAAACAGTTGGAGGACCACCTAATTCTTCTGGGTATTCATCACATAAGAAATTGTTATCTCTTAAGATGGAATCAATTTCAGTATTTGGATCTTCAATTCTACCTAACTTGCTGACCAAAGTACCGAATGGATGTAAAGAGGTGATTGGCCATCTCTTTATAGAAGCAACAAATAATTGGTTAGCATATTTTTCATGATTTTCAACGAAATCCTTTGGAGCTTGATCAGTTGGAATTGCAATTAATGGAACTTTTTTATCGGTTGGTTTGAACCACACAATCTTTGGTGCCTTTGGAGTTTGAACAGAAGATTCTTTACCATTCTTCTTATCCTTGGCAGCTTGGGCAGCTTGGGCAGGTCTTAATAAACCTAAAGTACCAGCAAATAATTGACCAGGAATACGATCAACAACGGCAACAACATGACCGGCATACAAAGGCTTGATATCGTCATTAATTTCTTCTTCTTCGACCAATAATAAAGATTGACCTTCGACTTCGACGTCATCATTCTTTTTCATGGTAGGTCTTTGTTTCAAGGAACCTCTTCTAGTCAATCCAGAAGAAGAATCAGCTTCCAGGTTATCATCGTTTCCTGAAGGAACATTTAAAGAATCATTAGTTGGTGCAGAAGTAGCATCATTGTGAATATCATCATTAAGAACAGAAGTATTGGAGTATTTAGAGTTCAAGGTGTTATCCTTTCTTCTCTTCTTTTCTTCCTTTTCTTTCTTAGATTCCCAAACTTCATCGACTACTAATAATTCAACGGCAACCAAATCACCTTCTAATGCACGATTACGATCTTTAGAACCACAAATAAAGATGTCAGCATCTAATAATCCGTCAGTAGACACATAAGCATCAGATCTGTTCTTTTTGTTGACTCTCAAAGTACCAGTAACCAAACGACCTTCGTTAATAAGTTCAGGTAATGATGATTGCGGTAAGTAAGGAGCAAAAAGAGATTTACGGCCATTGCTGTTATTGGCATTACCACCACCACCACCACCGGAAGAATTGTTACCAGGAATGAAATGGGACAAAGATGATACAGAACCACCATAAGAACTATTACGTGGTTTATGACCTGGAGTGAATTGAGGAGGTTCTAAGGAAGAACCTTGTCTTTGATGAGAGCCATTACCTTGACTTTGTTGAGATCTCCAGTTGGAGTTCATGTTGACAGAGCCATTTGGATCAAAGTTTCTTGAATTTGTTCTATAATGAGACCCACGTCTTTGGTGACCTCTTTCAGGACTTTGAGTGATGGAAAAGTTTGGAGTTGGAGGTAATAAACTATCAGGGGAGCTTTGAGCACCACCAGAATTGTTAGAGGCTGGAAATTTGAATGATTGTTGACCATAAGCCAAAGATTTGGAACGATTGTGGGAGTTTGGAGGAGGACTCAAAGATTCGCCACTATCACCAGCTTCAGGAGAGTCACCAGCTGGGAATTTGAAGGAACCAATATTGTCATTGGCATCATTGGCATTGGTTGGAGTGGAAGGACTGAATGAAGTTCTATTACTTTGCCTTTGATTGGCGGCAGCCTTAATGGCTTCGTTCAAACCTAATGAATGTCTTCTATTATGACCAGGACCTGATTGAGAACCAGTTCTTCTATGAGATTGACCACCACCTTGAGCATTGGAATTAGAAGAGTTTGAACGAGAATGGGAACGATAACCACTACTACCAGAAGAAGGAGGGTTTAACTCAGAAGATTGAGATTGGGAGGAAGGAGCTGGAGGATAAGTGAATTGACGAGGAGCTTGTTGCTGCTGTTGCTGTTGCAGATGTTGTTGAGCAGCCATTTGCTGTTGTTGTAAGATTTGTTTCTGTTGAGCTTGAACTTCTTCCAATTGACGTTGAAGATTGTATTGTTCAACCATCAAAGTGGTCAATTCACTTGGAGACCGCCTGTGGGCGATATGCAAATTCTTGGGTTTCTTCATAGAGCCCGAAGTGGACAAATTCTCTTTATCACCCATGATCAATTAATGATAAAGGATACAAAGGGATTGGGGGACCGGAAGTAAAATAGGGAGAAAGAGTTAGACAGAGAGGGGGGGCAAAAAAAAGGGAAATGACAGCAAAGGGAATGACAGCAAGTGATGGGGGGGAAAAAATGCTATTTGGATAGATAAAAAAACGGGTCGATAGCGATTAATGGAAAAGATGATTAGTTATGATTGACCAATTACCCCTGAAGAACAAATTGATTAAAACAACATAAAATTAATGAAAAAGGGTAAAGGAAAAAGGGATGTGACTAACGAAAAACTTAGTTTTCACCACCAACCCCAGCAGTGTACATTGCTCATGGAAGAGAAAATTTTGGACAAGAACGACCTGCTATTAATAGAGAGACAATCTAAAGTGAGTGAGCGAGTAAAGTGAGCAAAGTGAGTAAAGTGAGTAAGTGAGTGAGGGAGTGAGAGTGAGGGAGGGGGTGGGTGAATTAAAGAGAGAACACAATGCGGGAAGGTCCCACAGCGATGGCGCCAGCTCAATTAGAGAATAAAAATGACATTAACAATAGACCGAGACATAACAGAGAGAAGATATAATAAAGAGAAAAAAACGGGTACGTGAGAGCGAGTGGCAAGTGTGTGGGGTGGGGCAACAAACAAGAGGGACAGAGAGAGAAGAAACAGACCTTCAATTGAGGTCAATGGCTGGGGTGAGTACAGGTTAATTATATATAATGCCAATAAATTGGGTTGAATTGACTTCGAAGTGTGAATGGTGGGTTTGTGGGACTTTCGGTACCTTTTTAGCAAATATTTTTAAGTAACTCGCCCCAAGATCGTCATTCATCCCACTAGTTCCGGATGCGACCTAGGCACAGAAATAGGGACACCTTGGCCAACCAAGACAAGGCAAGAACTTAGTGTGGTGGGGTGATGATCTTTGTAGTTCTTGGTGTATCATGATGTCTAGGGTGTGGTGATGGGTCGCAGTCAATTGAGCAATGGTATTGGTAATGATATTGATGGAACACACAGCTAGGTGGGAGAAAGAGTGACGGAAGACTATCCGCTGACGATCACTGTGGTGCACCACGTCCAACACGTCCAACACTGTTCCAGACCTTGCGCGGTCCGGTACTGTACAGGCCATGCTGAGACTGGGGTGGGTGTGTATAGTGTATAGGCAACGGGCCAATTGGCTCCATGGTATGTACCAGAACATGTTCCCGCTCCCGCTCCCCCTTCCCCTGACAGATCACTGCTGTCTACCACCGACTCATGTCACCGCAATTAAACCATTATTGGGGCGATTCAGCGCATTTCTCCCTTGAACTTGTTCCCTTGAATTTTGAGTTGTAGTATAAGGGTGGTGGTATGTTAAACTGAATTGAGTGGGGAAATGCTGGTAAGGGGTACGTCTACCAGCATCGAGGGGCAGCGTGGGACAGCCCGGAGATTAGTGAGAAACCTTCAATGGCTGCGAAAGGTCAAAGTGTGTGTAGCGGTAGGGAAGTTGATTTATGGGTTTATGATCGAGGTCAACTTTAGTCAATTTGGTCTCAATGGTGAGGAAATCGTTTCCTAGTCGGCAATTCTAATTTCTGGCACTTCCATATCGGTTGCCAATTGGGTTACCTTTTTGGGGTAACCAGGGGGATGCTCGGCAGAACCATCTAAAAACCTTTTTTTTTCTGTCTTTCTCTCTATTTCTCTCATTTTCTCTCGCTATGGACTTTTTATGTGGGGAATCCTTGGCCTACTATACCACAGTACAAAATGCCAACATGGTAGAATTCGTCATTGACTTATAATGAGAAATTAGGGGTAAATTTTTTTTTTCTTCTGTTCTGTACATTCGGGCTGGTTGGGCCATTTGGCTCCATCCCCGATTCTTATATCTAAAAACAAAACTATTTGAGGTCACATGGATCATGCTTTTACTGGGTGTTGTGCTTATACGAGATTTAACAATTAGCGCGTATCTGATTTAGCGAGAACTAACAATTTTTACAATCCTAACTAACACCCATATCATTATTACTAACTATCAACAATTATTGAATGGATGGTGCTAAATTTGTCAACAATTATTATTTTTTGTCTTGGTAGCCGCTTTGAGGGGGTAAAAAAAAAAATTAAAATATAGTAGCTGTTTCTGTAGATACTGGAGGTCTGGGCCAAGTGAAAAATGACCTCAGAATGGGCTGAATAGCGGGAAAGACTAAACCCGCTAAAAAGGCTCAAACACGCTCAAAAGGCTCGGCAATTGTATCAAGTAGATACATTATCCGGGGTTTTGGTTTTGCACCTAAATTCTTCTTTAGGTTCTCGTTATGTCACAATGTATCTCTCACTATATTTAAGCGAACTAATTGATTTCCGTGGATATTATGCGATATCAAAGGTTATTATAGGGTAATATAGTGTACTTTCTTATACGGATATAGATACATAATTTTTTTGTTTTGTGTTTTTGCGTTTTGGTTGTTTTTGGAGCCAGCTTTGGTGCTTAATGTTTGAATGTTTGAGGTGCTCTGGTAATGCATGATAACTCACTGTATTGTTGCAGACGATCTGCTTCGTTTATAGAGGTACATCAATGGCTCAACATTGTTATATGTAAAAAAATTAGTAGCCCACCGTCTAGGGTACTTATGCTTCTACAAGTATATCATACGTTATCGTGATTATTATTTTATTATATTGGAATTTTATATATATTATCATAACCCCAATGCTATATTTAGAGATTACAGTTGCATACAATAGACAACTAAATTAAATAAAGACCACAATATTCTAACTGATTAATTAGATCTTGTCAAATGCATTGAGGTGCAGCCAAGACCTGGAGTAACTCAAAATTTGAGTTGCAGCTTAACTACAGAAATATACAAAAATAAATAGTACACAAATTATCTTCGATTTTATCCAAACCATTTATTTATTTACTCAAACATTTACATCATTTATGTACAGCGGATTTAGGATTATGCCCTTTCATCAGCCACATTAATGTGATGTGTGTTTCAATTGCATCAATATACTACACCACATTACAATAATTATACCTATATAATATCTCAATCTCTGTCCATATCTATATAAGTAGATGGTCAGTTTATCAATGATATCAATCTTATCAATGTATCAATCTGTATATTGGTTTTATGTGTATATAAATATAAATATTATATAGTATATTATATTTTATATTTTAGGTATATCTACATATAGATGTACTTAACCCACCATTTAGTGTTATTATAAACTGCATTAGACCTGTTTTTTTTTATGTACTTGGTCAATGGTTGCATCAGCATCAACGTTGATTATCGTACATTGGAAATATTAACCTCAACTGCTGCTGCTTCTGCACCACTCATAATCCCAACATCGCATCTATAATTTAACCAAAATATTGGTCGTCCATTACATTTTGCACCTAATAATTTTCGTTCTTTGTCAATTGAGTATACCAACGTATTATGCCGATCTTTCGCTTGTACTAATGTGATACGACTCACAAAATATCAATCAATAGTCCCCTCACCCAAATATGCATCCCCATTCAACCGAGTGCTGGTATTATTAGACAGAGTTATCCCCAATAATAATTCAACAAAATTGTTTGTGATTATAGAATCCGGTATCAAGTATCTGTGAATTTCTCATTCAGTTGGATTCTTGATTTTAATATCTATGGTGATATTTTTTTTCTTACTGTAATGGGATAGTATTTGCATAAACCCCATAACCATTGGTTACCTGTTTTTGTTGTTTTTCTTTATTCTAAAAATATTTCACACCAAGTTACAATTGAATTTTAACCACTTCTGATTCCAAGGTATCCAAATCCAAAATTACAATTTCTCCTGAGTCTTCAAATCTTGGAATACTTAATAATTTTACCTGATAATCTTTATCTTCAATTTTAAAGCCATAAAATTCCAGCCCATACTTCTTTTGATTACCTGCAAAATAAACATGAGGGGTTTCGTCTTCCATTAAAAATGGGTCATTGTCATCATATGGGTAACAATATAAAGTATCAGGAGCGGTAGGAATAATATTTTGCCATTTAACAGTAGATTCCATAATTTTGAGCAGAATATCATCATTGATACAACTCGGTGGTAAGTATTTCAAAATATCAATGACATTTTGACCTGAGGTTCCCAATACTCTAAGGCCATCAAAGTCAAACCATTGAGGATTGGTTAAGTTTTCAAGTCTATCCTTGTTCATAAATCTGAAATTACTTCTGAATAATGATCTATGTAATGGTTGTTGAGGTAAACAAATTTCTGCTGGATCATCATTACCAGGCATTATTGATACAGGCATATGTGTAAGTAATTCATGAGCAAACTGATCCAATTTTGTTAAGGATTCGCTATCATATTTCAGGGTATTTTTGGAACCATAATTATTGGTGGTGATGAAATCACGATTAGAGTCTGTGGATTCTTGAATAGGTTTGATAGAGTCACCAGCAATAATTAATCTAGTGATTTCTTTAACATTATTGATATCTTTTTCCAGCCCTAATTCACCAGCCAAATACTGTTTAAGAAA
Source organism: Suhomyces taliae (assembly GCA_030572155.1). NCBI lineage: Eukaryota > Fungi > Ascomycota > Pichiomycetes > Serinales > Debaryomycetaceae > Suhomyces > Suhomyces taliae. Next base: position 10,189 of record JAJLZJ010000047.1, on the reverse strand, counting down.
TTCGAGTTTAAGATCATCTTTCACACCAGTTCCAATACTAAGACCACTAACAATGGCTACTTTACCCTTATTAGACAGTGGTGATGGTAATGGGGCTTGAGGAGTCATTTCTGGGTATACCACATCCATAATTTCAAATACACCTGCTTGTATTTCCATACCCAAAACTGCTACTATACATCCAGTAACAAGGAAATTGTTTTTGAGGTAATCATCATTGTGTAAAATAGCTCTTCCTGATTCGTCTTCCAACATGACACTGGTAATTGTAGAATCTTCTTCTTCCGGGTCCACGTAAGAGTCTGGGATTACTGGTAACACGTCATCCACACCTTTCTCTACGTCTTGTAAAATATTCAACTTGTTCTTGAGGTCGCAGAACACAGTTCCTACCACCCAACATAATTCACCACTTTGAATATCCAAAATCTTGTCTTGCTTGATAATTGTTTGACTATCGACTTTTTTAGTACCATTACCCCATTTGGCAATGGCATTCTTGAGCACTCTATCTTTGAGATGCTTATAACGATATTGGTACATGGAGAAGAACTGACGATCGTACTTTCTTTCACTGGTTTTGAGACTATAACGGTCATTTTTAGGGAATGTGTTTGAGTGTGGGAACGACTGTCTAGAGTGTTCGCCTTTGGAAAGGTCTTTATTAAGGAAGTCCATCTTAAGTGTGTTTGGTGATGGTGATGGTGATGGAGATGGTGATGGATTGAATAATTAATTCGCGTACGCGTTTGATAAATCAAATGTTAGTGCGAGCAAACAATGATGACCAGATCCAAGAGAAGGGAACAGACTTGAACATTCGTCATATTAACAGCAAAAAGATAGTAGATACAAAAACCACAAACAAGCCTCCTAAGCGACTAGGTCGTAACTAGTAAATATTATGAGCTGATGGTAATCAGGAAACATCAACTACACCCTAATTGTTGCAAAACAGTAACTAGACATAAATAAGCTCAACCTTGGGTATAGTTGAAAAGAGCTAATTGGAACAGATATATTTAAGCCCCTAAAGTTATCATATCTTCTCTTGTCTTGTCTTGTCTTTTCTTGCCCCTTTCCTTGTCTCGTTCAGTTAGTAATGATTGTCCTTTTGTTGGTATAGTTCAGGTGCACTTTTGCAGCCTGGAACACCAATTATCATCAGGTAGCAAAAGCTCCATCCTCCTTCGCTATTTCTTTTCTTACATTTAGTCATTGTGCTGTACTATTAGGGATACACTCTATACAAAACCCATATTATATAATAAGAGGAAACGAGCTTGGCATTGGTTCTTCGGACTGGTTCAACTCATCCAAGCTCCCTCCAGTGGTACTAAACCAACACGGTTGTAATGACCAAGCCAAGCTGGGTACGAGATTTAGTAACTATCAACGCTCATTTATCAAAAGCGAAAGGCTGTTGGAACAGGCTTGAGAATGAACGAAAAAATCAGCACCAATCACGGTACTGTGACATTCTTTTCTCTGTCTCACTTTTTTGTTGTCAATCCATTATTTCTTATGATTTTCTTTTATTAAATCCTATTCTCTATCTAAGCTTGACTTCTCTTTTGCTTCTTATGCTTCTTTTCCAATGACTTACCACTGGCACCAATGGTGATGTTAACCTTTGGAGGCACATCGAAACCATAACTCTTCGCCACCTTAACCAAGTCCAATTTATCAATTTGATAAACGGTCTTTAAGTGATGCGAGGAGTATGCTTGTAAGTATGAACGGTAACCATCCTTGGCAGATTGATGAAGCCAGTAGTTACTCTTGATCAACTTGGTCAATTGAGATTGAACATTGGCGATCTTACTGGTTGGGAATTCATATTCATTCAATGGAACATTGGCAGCCTTTAAGTATCTCAAGAATCCTAATTCAGATGGAGTCAAGAACATCAAAGATTTACCTTTACCATCAGTACCTCTAGCAGTTCTACCGACTCTGTGAATGTAATCTCTTGGATCATCAGGTGGATCGAATTGAATAATCCAATCAACTGCTGGAATATCTAATCCTCTAGCAGCAACATCAGTACAAAGCAAAATACCTTGTTTGGCATTAATGAATTCGAAGAAAGTATTGGTTCTCTTTTGTTGTTTTTGCTTACCATGTAAGTCCAAGACTGGTAAATCAATATAGTTTAAGAGTTCACCAAAGTATTTGACGGAGTTACAAGAAGAAAGGAAAACAATTATCTTCTTTTTCACGTTTCTCTTCAAGAAGGAGAATAAAAGCAAGAAACGCTTGTCTGATTCACAAACAACGTAACCTTGTTCTAAACCATCAGCAGTAGATGGGGCAGATTCAGGAACAACGTTGATATATAAAGGACCTGGTCTTAACGATATTCTGGCCAAATCTTCAACCTTGGTGGTTTGAGTAGCAGAGAACAACATAGATTGTCTGTCTTCATTAGGTAAGATCTTGATAATTTGCTTCATTTCTTCTTCGAAACCAATTTCCAAGATTCTATCAGCTTCATCAATAACTAAAGCCTTCAAGTTCTTATATACGAAACCTTGAGTGTTTTGTAAATGATCTAATAATCTACCAGGAGTAGCAATTAATAAGTTAACACCCTTAGCTAATTTTTCAGCTTCTTGTCTTCTGTTAGCACCTCCAATAACAATGCCGAAGGTTTGACTGTGATGAGCCATTAATTCTCTGGCAACACCAAAGATTTGTAAGGCTAATTCTCTGGTTGGTGAAACAACAATAACACCAGTACCATTTCTTGGCTTGAATCTGAGGGAATATAACATTTCAATAGCTGGAATAAGAAAAGCTAAGGTCTTACCGGAACCAGTCTTAGCGGCACCTAAAACATCTCTACCAGCTAATAATGGAGGAATGGTCTTGGCTTGGACCTTGGTCATCTTGGTGAATCCCATTTCTTTGATAGCCTTCATGGTTGGTTCAGATAATCCAGCCTTGTCAAAGTCATAGTTTTCAGTTCCATCGTCTTCAGCAGAAGCAGAGGCAACAGCACTGTCAACTTTAGGCTTGGTGAGTTGCTTGGTGGCTTCTAATTGTCTTTCCAATTTTTGCTGCTTCTTTTGTTCTTTCTTTGATTCTGGATCTTCAATATCTTGACCAAGTAAATCAGCTACTTCGTCGAAATCGTTGTCCAACTCTTCGACCAACTTTTCGTTATCGCTTTCATCTTCGGAGTCCGGTTGGGCTCTCTTACGAGTCTTCTCGTCTCTACCTTTGCTTGGAGTACGGGCCATTTGGGGTAGTGATAATATTGAAATTTTACTCATCTCATCTCTCTTTTCTGGTGAAGAGGATGTCCTAGTCACGTGATTTGGGAAGTTTTCACAGAAGGTACTGGAACATAGTGGATAGTTGGAAAGGTTCCACCGTGGGGTAGAATGGTGGAACTGAAGTATTGACTAGTGTAGCCGGAGCCATGTCTCTTTTTGGTTGTTTCAGACCACCTAACCTTATAGGAGGTGGTTATTGGTCCTCTTGTACGGCCCTACCACCTTATTCTGGGGTTTACTTAGAGTGCGACCAGGTTTCGCACTATTAGTCATTGTAGCCATACTTACGAGATCAGTTCCCGAAATAGCACATAATTACGCTTGACTTACTTTAGCAAATCCCATACACTTGCTTAGACAGCCATTGCATAGATTGGCCAGAACTGTTGATAAACCAACTTGATCCATTACTGCTCAATCACGCGATCCATTGTATCGCTGCACCATTATTCACTATAGAGCAACATCCATTGGATCCATCTTGTCTAGATTCCTGAATACTAGAGATCAATCCAAGTCACTTGGTCGTTGTGAGTCATCGCCCAAAACAAGCTAAATAGAGAGAAGAAACTGTACCAAGTCATTTTTCATCTATAAGAAAACAGCCCTACCAAAAGCTGCTATATACCTGTTTCTGATTGTTACCATTAAAGACTAACAGAAGAACCAAACAGAAGAATTGGACTTCATTACACTTAATTGAACCAGACCAACTATACTTTATTCTGGTACCATATCAAAGAATCGTATTATTATTACCCTTTCCTATCAATCAATATCTTAGGTGATGTCGTATTCCGTTACCTCCACCAAGTCATTCATGCAGGCCATGGAGCCCATGGTCGAGTTCCTTAACTCGGTCAAGCTCTCTTCCGATAAAGTACCTAAAATCGATACTGAAAATGCCAAAATCACACCTGTTGACAAAATCCTTGGTTCTTTCGGTGGTCTTTCCACTGAAGTTTTGGACTCAATTCAATCTTCTAGTCCCGACAATGCCGCTGTAAAACAAATCGAAGCAGATTGTGAAAGAATCGGAAAATCAAGAGGCCAAGAAACCGGTGAAGCCTTCAACTTAATCAAACAAATTTTAACTGATTCTTCCAGTGATGAACAAGTTCAATCTTCCTTATTTGATATTTTAGGATTCGAAGAGTTCGATTTGATATCGAGAATATTACAAAATAAAGAAGCCCTTTTGGCTAAAGAAGAGCCTGCTGACTCAGATGCTCCGAGATTTCTCACACCTGAAGAAAGAGCCCAAATGATCATTGATAATCATGAAAGAGCAAAGAACCAACCTTTAGCACCAAAATCGCATGTCCAAAAATACCCACATGTGTTTAAAAACCCTGATGTTTCTAATATAATGGCATTTACTGGTAAGAAATTTGCTCTTCCAGCAGGAACTGAAAGAAACTCATATGCCACTCATGAAGAATTAATTATTCCATATCCAGAAGTCAAATCTAACAAATGGATCTCCGATAAAAATCTTGTTAGAATATCTGATTTGGACTTTATATGTCAAGGTACTTTTAAAAATTATACTTCATTGAATAGAACCCAAAGTTTGGTTTTTCCTGTTGCCTACAACACTAATGAAAATATGTTGGTATGTGCTCCTACTGGTGCTGGTAAGACCGATATTGCATTGTTAACTATTTTGCATACCATCAACCAGTTTGTTACTGAAACTATTGGTGATGATGGTGATATCACTGTTGATATCGACTATGATGAGTTTAAAATTGTCTATGTTGCACCATTAAAGGCCTTGGCTGCCGAAATCGTAGAAAAATACTCGAAAAAGCTTCAATGGTTGGGTATATCCGTTCGTGAATTGACTGGTGATATGCAATTGACCAAGCAAGAAATCACCACCACTCAAATTATTGTCACTACTCCAGAAAAATGGGATGTGGTCACCAGAAAGCTGGGTGGTGATAACGAATTGGTTTCCAAGGTCAAGCTTCTCATTATTGATGAAGTGCATTTGCTTCACGAAGATAGAGGTTCTGTCATTGAAACTTTGGTTGCACGTACATTGAGACAAGTCGAAAGTACCCAGCTGATGATCCGTGTCGTTGGTTTATCTGCTACATTACCAAACTATATGGACGTTGCTGATTTCCTTGGTGTCAACAGAAGCATAGGTATGTTCTACTTTGACCAGACATTCAGACCTGTACCTTTACAACAACAATTGATTGGTGTCAGAGGAAAGGCTGGCTCCAAACAAGCCAGAGAAGGTGTAGATAAAGTGTCCTACGAGAAGTTGGTAGAATATGTCAACCAGGGACTTCAGGTTATGGTATTTGTTCATTCTCGTAAGGATACTGTGAAAACTTGCCGTACATACATCTCAATGGCCCAGGGAAATTCAGAGTCCGGTATTTTTGATGCTTCTGATTCCGAATCTTATGATAAATTTAAGCGAGAAATGGCTGCGAAAAATAGAAATAAGGATATGAAGGAATTGTTCCAACATGGGTTTGGTGTCCACCATGCTGGTATGTTAAGAACTGACAGAAATTTGACAGAAAAGATGTTTGAATCTGGTGCTATTAAGGTTCTTTGTTGTACTGCCACTCTTGCTTGGGGTGTTAACTTACCAGCAGCTGTGGTTATTGTTAAAGGTACTCAAGTTTATGATGCCAAACAGGGTGGTTTCGTTGACTTGGGTATATCAGATGTGATCCAAATCTTTGGTCGTGCTGGTAGACCTCAATATGAGAAGTACGGTACTGGTATTTTGTGTACTTCCAGTGATAGACTTGACCATTACGTTTCCTTGATCACTCAGCAACATCCTATTGAATCCAGACTTCAAGCTAAACTTATTGATAATTTGAATGCTGAAATATCTCTAGGTACTGTCACCAACGTTGATGAAGGAGTCCAATGGCTAGGATATACTTATATGATTGTCAGAATGAGACAAAATCCATTTGCTTATGGTATTGACTGGAAAGAGTTGAAGGAAGACCCATTGCTTGTCAATCGTAGACGAGAAATGGTCATTAGTTCTGCCAGAAGACTTCACCATCTTCAGATGATTATTTATGAAGAAAATTCGGGTGCTTTCATTCCTAAGGATTTGGGTAGAATTGCATCTGATTTCTACTTACTCAACAATACTGTTGAAATCTTTAATCAATTATTGAATGCTAGAGCCACTGAAGCTGATGTCTTGTCCATGATCAGTATGAGTAGTGAATTCGATGGTATTAAATTCAGAGAAGAAGAGGCCAATGAATTGAAAGCATTACTTGAAGATTCTCCTTGTCAAATTGCTGGAGAATTGGAAACCCCTCAAGGTAAGACCAATGTTTTGTTACAAGCCTTCGTTTCCCAATCTCAAATTAGAGACTCTGCATTGATCTCTGATTCCAATTACGTTGCCCAGAACTCTGCTAGAATCTGTAGAGCGCTTTTGTTGGTTGCGATCAATAGAAGATGGGGTGTTTTGATGAAGATTATGTTGAGTATCTGTAAATCTATTGATAAAAGAATTTGGGCTTGGGAACACCCAATGACCCAATTCGATTTACCTGATCAGATCTTGAGAAATATCAAGTCTAAAAATCCAACAATGGAAGCTCTTAGAGATATGGATGCTGGAGAATTGGGTGATTTGGTTCATAATTCCAAGCAAGGTGGAATCTTGTATAAATTAGTTGGTAGATTCCCAATATTGGAAATTGATACTGAAATCTTCCCAATCACTACTAATGTAATGAGAGTTAAAGTCTGGCTTGATCCTGATTTTGTTTGGGATGAGAGATATCATGGATATGCTCAATTCTTCTGGTTAACCGTTGAAGAGTCAGATAAATCTGAAATTTTACATGTGGAAAAGATTATCTTGAACAAGAGACAAATGTCTAGTCCAGTTGAATTAGATTTCATGGTTCCATTGGCTGATCCATTACCTCCACAAATTGTTGTAAAGGTGATGAGTGACACTTGGATTGGTTCTGAATCCACTCATACTATTTCATTCCAACATTTGATCAGACCTTCTAATGAAACCATTAGAACTAACCTTTTGAGACTTCAACCATTGCCAATCACTGCTTTGCATAATCCAACTATTGAGGAAATTTACTCTTCTCGTTTCAAGTACTTCAACCCTATGCAAACCATGGCTTTCCATTCATTATACAATTCCAACTCTAGTGTCTTCGTTGGTTCTCCTACTGGTTCCGGTAAGACTGTTGTTGCAGAATTGGCTATTTGGCATGCTTTCAAGGAATTCCCTGGGTCCAAGGTGGTTTATATTGCTCCAATGAAGGCCTTGGTCAGAGAAAGAGTTGATGATTGGAAAGAACGTATCTGTAAAAATACCAGTTTTAAATTGGTTGAATTGACTGGTGATTCTCTTCCTGAAGCTAAGCAAGTCAGAGATGCTGATATCATCATTACTACTCCAGAAAAGTTCGATGGTATTTCTCGTAACTGGCAAACCAGAAAGTTTGTTCAACAAGTTTCCCTTGTTATTATGGATGAAATCCATTTATTGGCCAGTGATCGTGGTCCAATTTTAGAAATGATTGTCAGTCGTATGAACTATATTTCTTCTCAAACCAAGAAGCCAATCAGATTGTTGGGTATGTCCACTGCTGTTTCCAATGCCATGGATATGGCTGGTTGGTTAGGTGTCAAGGAAGGTTTGTTCAACTTTTCCCAATCTGTTCGTCCTGTTCCACTTCAAATGTACATTGACGGATACCCTGATAACTTGGCTTTCTGTCCATTGATGAAGACCATGAATAAGCCTGCATTTATGGCTATTAAGCAACACTCTCCTAATAAGCCAGTGTTGATTTTCGTGGCTTCTCGTCGTCAAACCAGACTTACTGCTTTGGATCTTATTCACTTGTGTGGACTGGAATCTAACCCAAGAAGATTCCTTAACATGAGTGAAACTGAATTGGAAAATGTATTGAAGGATGTTAAAGACGATACCCTTAAATTGTCCTTACAATTCGGTATGGGTCTCCATCATGCCGGTTTAGTTGAATCAGATCGACAAATCTCTCATAAGTTGTTTGAAGCTGGAAAGATCCAAATTTTGATTGCTACCTCTACTTTGGCTTGGGGTGTCAATTTACCTGCCCATTTGGTTATCATTAAGGGTACTCAATTCTTCGATGCTAAGATTGAAGGTTACAGAGACATGGACTTAACTGATATTCTTCAAATGATGGGTAGAGCTGGTCGTCCAGCTTTTGATACTTCCGGTACAGCTATTATTTATACCAAGGAGTCTAAGAAGATGTTCTATAAGCATTTCATCAATATTGGTTTCCCAGTCGAATCTTCTTTGCATAAAGTTCTTGATAATCACATTGGTGCAGAAATTTCTGCTGGTACTATTACTACTCGTCAAGAGGCTATGGATTTCTTGACTTGGACCTTCTTGTATAGAAGAGCGCATAATAATCCTACTTATTATGGTATTGAAGATATATCTACTGCTGGTGTTTCCAAATACTTGGGAGATTTGATTGACCAAACCATTGAAAATTTACAAGAATCGAAGTGTGTTACTAATGGTAAGAAAGATGAACTTGTTCCTACACCATTCTTGCACATCTCATCCTACTACTATCTTTCCCATATGACTATCAGAAACTTGGTTAACAATATTCATAATCAAAGTAGTTTTAGAGATGGTTTGAGACTTTTGAGTGAATCCACTGAATATAACGAACTTGCTACTCGTCATGGAGAAGAATTAATTAATATGGAAATGTCTCAAAGTTTAAGATACCCAGCTGAAGACTTGAATTGTGAATTTATTTGGGATCCTCATGTGAAGACTTATTTGCTTCTCCAAGCATTTATGAGTAGAATTGAGCTTCCAATTGCTGATTATGCTCAAGATACTATTTCTGTTTTGGACCAAGCTTTGCGTATTTTACAAGCTTTTATTGATGCTACCTCTGAAATGGGTTACTTAAGTACTGTGATAATGTTTATTGAATTGATGCAATGTATCAAGCAAAAATGTTGGTATGACGATGATCCTATTTCCACTTTACCGGGACTTGATTTATTCCCACTTCTGGATAAATCAAAGACCACATTGAATGATTTAGGTAAATTCAACCATGGAAAATTGGCCAAGTTTGCTGATACTCTTGGTGTTAATGGTAGAGCTATGACTGGAGACAAGGAGTGGACTAATGAAGAAGCAAAGAAAGAATTTATCAGAATTGCTTCTACTCTTCCAACTGGTCAACTTTCAGTTAAGCAACATGATCCGGAAACTTTGACTGTTGAATTACATCATGACAACTATCCATTGAACAAGGAATTCAAGATGTACTGTCCACAATTCCCTAAAGCTCAAAGAGAATCCTGGTTCGTTATTGTTTGTGACGAACAAGAGGATGAATTGTTGTTAATCAAGAGAGCATCTCCTCGTCTTGTTAACAAGAAGGGTAAGGTTAGTGTTACTTTGGATATCCCTGAAGATTTGATGGGAAGACAAGTTACTGTCAAGTGTATTAATGATGCAATGAAGATTAGTTACTCTGAAGAAATTACTTTGGAGTAAAGTATAAAATAGGCTAGTAAATATATTTTTCAATAAAAATGATAACAAAATTAAGATTAAATTATAGTAGATCAAGTTGATAATATTTGAAGAATATTACCTACTAGTGTCTTGGTTTTAGGGTGGTGATAGTTCGGAAATTTTTTCTTTTTCGCAGCCATTTGTTTATGATATTTTTGAAATATTTTATTAGACTGTTTATATGGGTTATGTGCTTTAGAAAAATAATTAAAGTGGACCTGAATATTTTCTTGATGATTCAGGTTATATGATTTGCAAAAAAAGAATTCCGATACCGGGAGTCGAACCCGGGTCTGCTCGGTGAAAGCGAACCGTGCTA